>JAWNZC010000460.1:670000-677500 GCA_035771165.1 Paragorgia papillata | reverse complement strand
GAACACGCATTATCGACGCATTATCCGTCTGACTGACTCAGACGAATTTAATTGCCCAGACGAATTTAATTCGTGTGTCGAATTTAATCGAGTTATACGTCACAGTTTCGTCGAATAAAATTCAAACAATTAAATTCGTCTGTTGTGCGACGTTTGGCGCAGGCCTGAAGCTGGATTTCCACTAAGGCGTAGAATATCGCGCGCTCGACTTTTCTATTGTGGTTATATTGAGGTTTGTATTTCCAAAATGGTAATGAGGATGACGTCTTTGTAGGCATAATTTCCATACGCAGTGTTCCGTTACAGCAGAAATGTTACCCAATTCACATGTTGTAGTCAGTTTCAGCTTGCTTTTGAAATTCGTTTGTCAACATTCGTTGGAAGGTTGGCAACTTGGTATATACGGAAGTTCGTTGTGAAGTTCGTCGTGAAGTTCCTAGCTTTGAATTGAATTCCTTTGGTAAAATCACGGAGGAGAAGATTATTTGTTGTATAGAATATAATAATAGATACTTGGTTAAGCAGAAACAAATTGCCGACTTAAATTTGTATCTACCTCGCAACGTAGTTCGGAACATTGCAACGTAAGTTCAGAATGTTCATTTCAATTATACGTATCGGATTTCAAAAGCAAGCTGAAACTGACTATAATTAATGGAATACTTATGTATTCTGTATTTTTTATCATATTTTTCATTAAAATCTTCAAGCGGTTTATCATAAGAAAAGAAAAAACACATACGAATGCCTACATTGACGTCATCCTCATTACCATTTTGGAAATACAAACCTCAATATAACAACAAATAGAAGTTCAAGTCAGAAAATATTTTAGCATTCAACTATTCACGTTATATAGATCCATATCAGCAATATCTTATTTGAGTTTATAGACACTTGTCAAAATTGAATAGATTGGAATAGATTTCTAATTAGCTCCACTCACGAGCTCACAAAGCCGGTTTTCCACTAGGCGAACAGACGGTTTTTGGTAATTTTGATTTTTAAATTTTTAATTTTAAAAGTAATTTTTTACAATCTACCCAATGTGTATTATATATATCAGCATATGCTAGTTGAAATATTTTTTGTAATTTAAAAAAATTCTTAGTAAGAACTAGCAGTGTATACTATTTGAGAAAATCACCTGCAAAATTAAGTTTGTTTTATTTGAAAGAACACTTAAAATGACAAAGTAACATCTTTTGCAGTTTTTCGTTTCCTTGCTTCGTTCTTGAGATATTTGAGTTTGTTTGATATGTTAATTAAACATCTTGACATGTGCATAATGAGTTATCAGAGAAGGTTTATATATCTTTGCTATTATCAAACATAATCACTTGAAAATTCTACATGTTTGGCGTTGTGAGAGAAACACACGCACATGCTTCCTTCGAATTAATTTGGTTTGATAATAGCAAAGATATATAACCTTCTCTGATAACTCATTATGCACATGTGACGTCAAGATGTTTAATTTACATATCAAACAAACTGAAATATCTCAAGAACGAAGCAAGGAAACGAAAAACTGCAAAAGATGTTACTTTGTCATTTTAAGTGTTCTTTCAAATAAGACAAACTTAATTTTCGTTTCATAGGTAATTTATATAATAGCTCTTGTTTACTGTATTGGTTGTTTGCTTGTTTAAAAATGCAACATTAGCATAAACGTAAAGAAAAACATAAGTGTTTGTTTCGCTGCGTTTCCAGACACACATTAATTTTAGAAACTATGGGTAAAAATTATTGAAATACAGGCATCAAAACGCCGCTAATATCTTTTGTAAATGTACTATTTTTTTAAATTAAAAAGTAAGTTGCGTAGGGGAACATTTTACTTTAGAATTTTGTGAGTGTGCCGTCATCTTGAATAGATAAACATAAAACAAACTAGTCATGATTTAGGGGTGGGAAGAGAAGAGAAGAGAGGAGAGAGAAGAGAAGAGAGGAGGAGAGAAGAGAAGAGAGGAGAAGAGAGGAGTAGAGAAGAGAAGAGAGGAGAAGAGAAGAGAGGAGGAGAGAAGAGAAGAGAGGAGGAGAAGAGAGGAGGAGGGAAGAGAAGAGAGGAGGAGAGAAGAGAGGAGAAGAGAAGAGAGGAGAAGAGGAGGAGAGAAGGGAGGAGAAGAGAAGAGAGGAGAAGAAGAGGGGAGAAGAGAGGAGGAGAGAGGAAAAGAGGAGGAGAAGAGAGGAGAAGAGGAGAAGAGAGGAGAAGAGAAAAGAGGAAGAGGAGAAGGGAGGAGGAGAGAAGAGAGGAGGAGAAGAGGAGGAGAGAAGGGAAGAGAAGAGAGGAGGAGAAGAGAGGAGGAGGAGAGAGGAGGAGAGAGAAGAGGAGAAGAGAGGAGGAGAGAAGAGAGAATGGAAGAGAAGAGGAGAGAGAATAAGAGGAGAGAATAAATAAATAGTTAAATAGATAAATAAATTAATAGACAAATAAATAGATAAAGAAATAAGTACATAAATAAATTTTTGTTTCCCTTGGAGCAAAGTAGTATACTGACGACTGACGTATAACCACAACACGTGCTCGTCACGTGTTCTCACTCCCGAAAGACGAAGCAACAGTCCAGAGATGTCCGCGCCACTGCCGCTCTTCTGGCTCAAACCATTGAAGAAAATATCGATAATTAAAGCCACTCTGTACAGTTCTGGTTCAGAAACATATCTTCTAGTGTCAATGGAGTCTTAATGAACAATTTAAATTTGAATTGACCTTTTTTTTGGCTGGTTTGATACCGAATTAATAATACAAAGTTTTCACCGTCCCATCTTCCTTTTTATGCTAAGCCTTTGAAGTTTCATGGTAAGTTTTAAGACGTTCAACTTTCAATAGTTTTACTAACACATCGTTAATACTAAGGTATTAATCTTTTAGTTCTTAACCTAAACAGTTGACATTGACAATCTTAAACAAACTCGTATTAAAAATACTTCTCAGATCATTAATAATTCATGAGAAAAACATAATGACAATCAGTTACCTAGTCTCCTTCGCAGCCGTCAGTTTGGGTTCTTTCTCACTCCCCTCAACTACCGGCTGCTTACCCGAGCAGTAAATTCCTTTCCAATTGTTGACCAATCAGAGCCAGACTTCCAATATCTGGAAACCTGACCTCCGACCTTGAGCTGCCGTTTCAATAGTTTGAAGTTTGAACCAATATTTCGAAAACTATTGCTTATAATTTAGTAAAAATTTTGCGTAAATGGAATCAATAAGATGATGTTGTAACTGTGAATCACAATATGAATACATGTACATGAAGTAAATTTAAAAGCGCCACTGCATGGAATATGAAGCTGAATAACATTGAGGTTGCTAGCCAGACATGACCAGACATCCCCGTAAAATTTATTATCCACTAGATACATTTCGCCGACACTTCTAGCTTTTTTAAAACCTTTCGCACAGATTTATTTACACGACCAGCAAGAACATATTCATAATACCATTCTTCGTAAATTTTGTAAAGCTCTGAGCTATAGTAAGCGAAATATTAGCTTTCAAGTAAACTAATAATTCGGGCAGTCGCTTCAGACATTATAAAACCGTTAACACCTTTGAGCGTTTGTTTACAATCTTAAATTTCTCTCAACGCTCTTACGCTTTACACTGACTTTCACGCTTATTTGTTTGCATAGGCAGCAAGAACATAATCAAAACAATATTCTTCGTAAATTCCGTGAAGTTCTAGGCTAAACTTTTCAAAATATTAGCTTTCGACTAAACAAATTACACATAACACTAGCCCAGCACGGCTTTAATTATTTAGCACGACAATGGTGTAATTTCATTGGCCCATATACACAAAGGGAATGGAATGTGGCTCTCGGGTGAGCAGACGTTAGTTTGGGGAGGTAAGCGAGCCATAAGAACGTCTGCGAAGGAGGCTATCAGTTACCGAGACGTTGTGAAATGTGGTAATAAACGCCCATTATAAATTAAGACCAGTTTTACCTCAAATTTTTCTTTAATTACTGATTTGTTTGAGAAGCTATACCATACACTCGAAAGCCGTTTATTATCTGATCTAAAAACACCTCGAAGTGAGTTAAAAAAACTCGCTATCGCCTCGTTTTTCAACACGCCTCTCGGTGTTTTCAAATCAGATAATAAACGGCTTCTCGTGTATGATATATTACGTAAAGAACAAAACCGAATTTGCCGGAGAACAAATCACAAGTGTGAAAAATAAAATGAAAAAACCCCACTGGGAATATTTTTAAAATGCCCAACTTTACCCGTTTGTCAAAATTGAAAATTCCCGCCCGGAACTAGAAAATATTTGGGGTTTTTTGAGATTTTATTTTAACTCCTGTAAATGAGAACGCCTAATTCCTCAATTTTGCACTTTTCTGCGCATAATTACAGAGCAAAATCACTTACATATCTAACATGAAATGTTCAGCGTCGCAAGGAGTTTTTATGTGCACAGTTTCAAATGTTTTCGCTGAACAAACTTAGAGATATAACTGGTTTTGCTACATGTGAAAATATTTTACCCCCTCATTTACATATCAAACAATTTGAAATATCTTGAAAACGAAGAGAGATACGAAAAAGTTGTAAAGGATGTTCTATTACAATTTTATGAGTTCTTTCAAATTAGACAAACTTAATTTTTGTTGCCAATACCCTTTAATAGTAAAAACCGAACGAAACAGAATTTCAAAAATCGCCGACACGTTTTTGTAGATAATTTATCAGTGATTACAATGATATAAATTTCAAAACTATAAATTAAATTCCAAAGAACTTTAAACTCTTGAAGCCAACAACCTTATTTTTTTCTTTCGGTATTAAAATACAACGGAAAGCCATTATATTTTCCATAATAATCGTCTTCCATGGTTACATGTAATTGGTTTTACATTTTTTACTTCACATGCATCTAAATCAGAAATTCACGGGAGAAAGCGCACGTGTAAATGGGAGTTAAAAATTAACAGATTGAGTGAAGTCTGAAACTCATAATTTAAATGGCTTTTTTATTCAAATTGGGGATTGTTGACATTGTTCATTAAATTTTGACGCAGTCGAGTTCATTGTGGTTGTTTATTTGCCTTTTATTGGCTTCCACAGTCCTCATTTCTCAGAAATCAAGAACATTTTATTTTTGACAAGAACCGACTTGCTGTTAATTGGTTATTCACTCCTTCGCTCAAGAAGCCATCTGTTCATTTATATATTGAAAATATACAGTATATTCATCGGTTTATTTACTTTGTTAAGTTATTCAAAGTTTCAATACGGGACAACGTTGGAATTTCGAAGTGAAATGTTCCGTTTTTGAGCAAGATTTCCTGTGTGGTTTTTAAGAAAAGATGCGAGCGTTTCTTGTTGTGTGTACTTTGCTTGCTCAAGTGGCTGTTGTGTCGTGTTTGCCAAGTTACGGTAGCAATACCTTTCTTGGTGCTACTTATTGGAATACACGATGCGAAATGGGTTACACTGATGACTGGTTGGGCTTCTGGAATAATGGGAATAATGGACGAAAGGAATACAAAAGGGACAAGAGTTACTCAAACATCAGATATTGCCCTTCTGGTTGTAAATGCACTGACAATGAACTGAACTGTCAGCAGTTTACTGGATCAGCACTGTAAGTACTAAGAATATTTAATAATGAAAACACGAGGCTGTTAACCAAAGTAATTTTCATTGCTGTTGAGTCAAAGCAAGCCAAGTGATTTTTATTGTTTTTGAATGTTTTACAAACACGAGAGAACATTGAAAATTACGAGGTAATAGGTCAAGTGATTTTTGTTGTTCTCGAGTGTTTGCAACCCCTGGTAAAACACAATACACGAGTTTATGAAAGAGCTTCTCGGTGATATTAGTGCATTAAGATTAATAGCTGATCTCCCCATTACTACAGTAAGTCCATTACAGTAGTCCAGACTACAGTGGTCTCAGAAGACTAAATTGTACAAAAAATCTTGAAATTTTGTACGATTCCCAGTCAGGAGGCAATCGTATAAAAACTCTTGAAATTTTGTACAATTCCCAGTCAGGAGGGAATCGTACAAAAAATCTTGAAATTTTGTACGATTCCCAGTCAGGAGGCAATCGTACAAAAAATCTTGAAATTTTGTACAATTCCCAGTCAGGAGGAAATCGTACAAAAAATCTTGAAATTTTGTACGATTCCCAGTCAGGAGGCAATCGTACAAAAAATCTTGAAATTTTGTACGATTCCCAGTCAGGAGGAAATCGTACAAAAAATCTTGAAATTTTGTACGATTCCCAGTCAGGAGGCAATCGTACAAAAAATCTTGAAATTTTGTACGATTCCCAGTCAGGAGGAAATCGTACAAAAAATCTTGAAATTTTGTACGATTCCCAGTCAGGAGGCAATCGTACAAAAAATCTTGAAATTTTGTACGATTCCTACAGCCCTTATAAGGTTTATTCTCTAAACTGGCAGGAGATTAGACTATGGTGTTGATTTAACAGGCCCAATTAGGCTTTATATTGGGAAGGCATGCACACATTTTTGCAATAGAGGCATAATAGCATTGTCAAATGCAGTGGCATGGTGGCAAGTTTCAGGCTGGGGTGGCCAAATTAGCTTTGGCACTCCCCCCCCCCCCCCCCCCAATTTTACTCATCAAAGAGAGAATCAGACATCCTAGACAGCAATGAGTTAACAAGTGATTAACCCATTCCTGCCTGAGCTGACTAAAAAATTATCCCTTTATTGTTTTACTCTGTCCGACAACACCAGATGATTTTATTCATTTTATTCCGTTGTCCCTCAGACATCCCAGGTAACCATGGGGTTTGCACAGAACTGTCTTTGAATACCATGTTACATGTTTTTATTTAATATATAGTAAATCCAATACATACTGGAGAAATGGTCGCTTTTCTGTAATAAAGAATGGTCAGCTTTCTGATAGTCTTGCATTGACAACAATGTAAGTAAATTTATGTTAATCATGTATATCTTTCATTGGATGAAGTCATGAAGGAAGATGGGATGGGATGGGAAGAGATGAGATGGGATGGGATGAGATGAGATGGGATGGCATGGCATGTGATGAGTTGAGATGGGATGAGATGGGATGAGATGGGATGGCATGGCATGGCATGAGATGAGATGGGATGGGATGAGATGAGATGAGATGGGATGGGATGAGATGGGATGGGATGGGATGGGATGGCATGAGATGAGATGGGATGGGATGGGATGGGATGAGATGAGATGAGATGAGATGGGATGAGATGAGATGAGATGAGATGAGATGAGATGAGATGGGATGGCATGGCATGTGATGAGTTGAGATGGGATGGGATGGGATGGGATGAGATGGGATGGGATGAGATGGGATGAGATGGGATGGGATGAGATGAGATGGGATGGGATGAGATGGGATGGCATGGGATGGGATGGCATGGCATGGGATGGCATGAGATGAGATGGGATGGGATGAGATGGGATGAGATGGGATGAGATGAGATGGGATGAGATGGGATGAGATGGGATGAGATGGGATGAG
>JAWNZC010000460.1:655000-665000 GCA_035771165.1 Paragorgia papillata | reverse complement strand
TGAAATGATATTTTTTTAGGATTTTGACCGGTCAGACATCAAAAGCTACGACCATTATGTACAATGCTTTCAAAAATCTACCCAAACTGGAACACTTGTAAGAATTATTATATTTTATATTTTTTGAATCAGGAGCGAACATAATTCTTGTTTTACCACTGCCAGTCTACACGCGTAAAAATCTCACTTAACTCTTTCCTGTCTGAATCGGTCTTTAGTATTTTATTCTGGCTAACGCCAGACGATTTTATTCACCTCTGGGGAAGCCCTCGGACAGGAATGGGTCAATGATTTCTTCTGAAAATTTTGTACTTTTTAACAAACGCTTATCTGCATGCTGTTTCGCAGCTTTTCCAGCTGTGCACAGGCTACACCAAGGTTGCAGAAATCAGTAGGCCGATTGAATACCTGAGCAGGCATCTTGTTACCTATGAAATGCGAACTAAAGTACTAAATGAACAAGAAACAACGGAAGCTTGTTTAAAAGTTTACCAATTTTTGGTTTTTCTGTATATACTTATTTCTTTCTATCGTACGATTATGACTTGACTTTTCGTTTAGGTGGTTGGACTGGAATGAATTTAAAGATTTTCCCAATCCAGCATTTTCTCAAGAAGAATGGACCAGTATTAAAGAGTTGTAAGTTTGAAGTAAAAACACAGAATAAATACTTAATCTGTGGTAAAAATTTGAGTGGTGAATTGTGGGTGGATTGTTGGTGGTGGATTGCGGGTTGTGGATTGTTGGTGGTGGATTGGTGGTGGTGGATTGTGGGTGGTGGATTGTGGGTGGTGGATTGGTGGTGGTGGATTGTGGGTGGTGGATTGTGGGTGGTGGATTGTGGGTGGTGGTTTGTGGGTGGTGGATTGTGGGTGGTGGATTGTGGGTGGTGGATTGTGGGTGGTGGATTGTGGGTGGTGGATTGTGGGTGGTAGATATGGGTGGTGGATTGTTGAGGCTGGATTGTGGGTGATGGATTATGGGTGGTGGATTGTGGGTGGTGGATGTGGGTGGTGGATTATGGGTGGTGGATTGTGAGTGGTGGATGTGTTTGGTGGATTAAGGGTGTTGGATTGTTGGTGGTGGATTGTTGGTGGTGGATTGTGGGTGGTGGATTGTGGGTGGTGGATGTGTTTGGTGGATTATGGGTGGTGGATTGTTGGTGGTGGATTGTGGGTGGTGGATTGTTGTTGGTGGTGGATTGTGGGTGGTGGATTGTGGGTGGTGGTTGTGAGTGGTGGTTGTGGGTGGTGGATGTGGGTGGTGGATTGTGCATGGCAGATTGTAAATATGGATGGTGGATAGTGGGTGGTAAATGTGGATATGGTGGATTGTGGATGGTGGGTGATATGGGTGGTAGATCGTGGATGTTGGATATTGGATGTGGCCCTATATCTAGATGTAATTTCTTACTTTCCAAGAACAATTATAATACTTTTCAATTCTGATTGCAGACACATTGAAAACAACCAACTAACAACATTTTCAAGTTATTCAAGTACAGACTTTCCTCCAGATCTCACGGTTCTTTGGTCGTAAGTAGTTTCAACGATATCAAGATTAAAAAACAATTGAAATTATTTCGAAATACTCAAAGTGATGACAACAATTGATTTGAACTTTTGATTTGGAATTTTTTTTTATTTTTGGTTTCAATTTTTACTAGTCACTTGTAATTTTTCCAAAATTTATAGTTTCAAATCTCGAAATTTACAGTATGTGTTTTGTATTTATCTTTATAGTTCTTTGAAAGGAAATAACAAACCTTTTGCTCAAATGAAGACTTTGAAAAAGTTGTATGTACTAATACTTTTTTTAATTAACCTTGTGTTTTTCTATCCCAACCTAATGTCTGCTATTCTATCCTTTATTTTCCCGTATAACATCTTTTATCCCTATTTCACCCCACGTTTCCTACTCTACCCTCTATTTTCCTATATCACCTCCCATATCCCTATTTTACCCCATATTTTATACTCTACCCTCTATTTTCCTATATTACCTCCCATATCCCTATTTCACCCCATGTTTCCTATCCTACTCTCTATTATCCTATATCACCTTTTATATCCCTATTTCACCCCATGTTTCCTACTCTACCCTCTATTTTCCTATATCACCTTTTATATCCCTATTTCACCCCATGTTTCCTACTCTACCCTCTATTTTCCTATATCACCTTTTATATCCCTATTTTACTCCATGTTTCTTATTCTACTCTATATTTTCCTATATCACCTCCCATATCCCTATTTCATTTATCTCTCATTTTTACCTCTCATATTCTCTATTTTAACACTATATTACCATAATATAGTAACTCCATATTACTATTATTTTTCTATATGGACCTATTTTCTGGTTCTTGTGTGTTCTTATTTCAATTGTCCTTTATTTTACCAACTATATCCAGCCATCCAAGATATATGTAATTCCTTCATGTTATTTAGGATGGTTCACTCAAACAATTTCAAAAAGGTGGAGGAGAATGATCTTTGGGAACTTAATAATTTAGAAGAATTGTAAGTAAAGAAATAACCAGTTCGTTCGTTCGTTCGTTCGTTCGTTCGTTCGTTCGTTCGTTCGTTCGTTCGTTCGTTCGTTCGTTCGTTCGTTCGTTCGTTCGTTCGTTCGTTCGTTCGTTCGTTCGTTCGTTCGTTCGTTCGTTCGTTCGTTCGTTCGTTCGTTCGTTCGTACGTACTAGTAGTGATATGGGCCAACTGTTTTCTTTATTGTTTCTAGATACTTAAGCAAGAATAGCTTAACTGAAGAAACTATCCATCCTGAAGCATTTAGGAACATGTCACTGTTGAAACTGTAAGTGATGTTTATGTTTGTGAGGCTGAGTAAGTTGGTAAATGAAAGAAGTGAGGAGGAAAGGAAAGGAGAGAGGGAGGGAGGAAGGAAGGGATGGATGGAGGAAGGAAGGAAGGGAGGGAGGGAGAGAGGAAGGAAGGGAGGGAGGGAGAGAGGGAGGGAGAGGGGGAGGGAAGAAAGAAAGAAAGAAGAAAGAAAGAAAGAAAGAAAGAAAGAAAGAAAGAAAGAAAGAAAGAAAGAAAGAAAGAAAGAAAGAAAGAAAGAAAGAAAGAAAGAAAGAAAGAAAGAAAGAAAGAAGGAAGGAAAGAAAGAAGGAAGGAAGGAAGGAAGGAAGGAAGGAAGGAAGGAAGGAAGGAAGGAAGGAAGGAAGGAAGGAAGGAAGGAAGGAAGGAAGGAAGGAAGGAAGGAAGGAAGGAAGGAAGGAAGGAAGGAAGGAAGGAAGGAAGGAAGGAAGGAAGGAAGGAAGGAAGGAAGGAGGGAGGGAGGGAAGGAAGGAAGGAAGGAAGGAGGGAGGGAGGGAGGGAGGAAGGGAGGAAGGGAGGAAGGAAGGAATAGGTTCTAGGAATAGGATAGTGAGTAGTTGTATATTTTGTTTTGTTTTTCCCTCAGCCATCTTGATAATATGAATGGTATTGGAATACAATATGTTCCAACTGTGACGAATCTGAAGAGTCGATTACTATTTGTAACTCAACTGTAAGTGCATTAAGTATAAAAATCTACACTGTTGATTCTCTCTGTCAACAAGTATTTCAAATAGTATTTGACGGATTATTTTAAATTAGACAAACTTAATTTTTGCTTCATGACTTCAAAGGTGTATCACAGTGGTAACTTATTCACGAAGTATTCTTTACGTTTCTTTGTTCATAGTTTTTTTGGTTCTTACGGGTGAATAAGATTTGAAACTCATGTTTGTTTTGATAATGTGTATTTTATCATAAGTTGTACGTATACATGTAACGCATGTGGTACGTTTGCGAGCTTGGTGTAATGGAACAGACGTTTGGTGGACGTTCGTAATTTCATCTTCTTCATTCTACTTTGTAGGGATCTGTCGTCAAATAAACTAACTTTTCTTCTGAATGGATCATTTTCATCTTTGGATTCTTTAAAAGAATTGTAAGTAATAGATACAGTAGTATAGTTGTCTATTGTCCAATATTTTGTTGTTGCTTTTTGAGAGTTTTGTGTGGGATGGGGATATCGCTTGGACGTTCAAAAAAGTGTCAGGATCTCAGCTATATGTTTACTTTCTATTAATGATAATAAAAAAACGATAAGTATTCTGAATTAGTATTCAATTAAATATTTTAGGAGACTTTACAGCAATTCTATAGTCTCTGCTGAAACTGGTACATTTCCTAAAAGCATTACCACTATGTAAGTAAAGAATATATATTAACCCATTCCTGCCTGAGCTGATCAAAAACGACCCCTTTACTGTTTTACTCTGTCTAACAATTTTACTCATCAAAGAGAGAACCCTCAGACATCCTAGGCAGCAATGAGTTAACAAGTGATTAACCCATTCCTGCCTGAGCTGACCAAAAATGACCCCTTTATTGTTTTACTCTGTCTAACACCAGATGATTTTACTCATGAAAGAGAGAACCCTCAGACATCCTAGGCAGCAATGAGTTAACAAGTGATTAACCCATTCCTGCCTGAGCTGGTCAAAAATGATCCCTTTACTGTTTTACTCTGTCTAACAATTTTACTCATCAAAGAGAGAACCCTCAGACATCCTAGGCAGCAATGAGTTAACAAGTGATTAACCCATTCCTGCCGGAGCTGGCCAAAAATAACTCCTTTATTGTTTTACTCTGTCTAACACCAGATGATTTTACTCATCAAAGAGAGAATCCTCAGTAAGTGAAATTTAGAGGCTACCAAATGCCAGTGTGATGGGTTTGAGCTTTACATTCTGTTTTTGCTTGTATTAATGACTTTCTGACTGACTTTTTTAGAAACATGCAAGACAACCATTTCGATTTTAGACATCCCAATATATTTGCAAACTTACCTTTACTGAACAATTTGTAAGTTTATTTGATGTTGTTTTTGACCAATATAATATACGTTGGCCTGTATGGATAGGTAGGTGGGTGTGTAGGGTGTTTAGGTGGGTGGGTGTATGGGTAGGTGGGTGTGTGGGTATGTGGGTATTTGGGTGTGTGGGTGTGTGGGTGTATGGGTAGGTGGGTGTATAGGTAGGTGGGTGTGTAGGTAGGTGAGTGTATGGGTAGGTGGGTGTATGGGTAGGTGGGTGTATGGGTAGGTGGATGTATAGGTAGGTGGGTGTATGGGTAGGTGGGTGTATGGGTAAATGGGTGTATAGGTAGGTGGGTGTATGGGTAGGTGGGTGTATGGGTAGGTGGGTGTATGGGTAAATGGGTGTATAGGTAGGTGGGTGTATGGGTAGGTGGGTGTATGGGTAGGTGGGTGTATGGGTAGGTGGGTGTATGGGTAGGTGGGTGTATGGGTAGGTGGGTGTATGGGTAGGTGGGTGTATAGGTAGGTGGGTGTATGGGTAGGTGGGTGTATGGGTAGGTGGGTGTATGGGTAGGTGGGTGTATGGGTAGGTGGGTGTATGGGTAAATGGGTGTATAGGTAGGTGGGTGTATGGGTAAATGGGTGTATGGGTAGGTGGGTGTATGGGCATGTGGGTGTATCGGTAGGTGGGTGTATGGGTAGGTGGGTGTATGGGTAGGTGGGTGTATAGGTATGTGGGTGTATAGGTAGGTGGGTGTATGGGTAGGTGGGTGTATGGGTAGGTGGGTGTATGGGTAGGTGGGTGTATGGGTAAATGGGTGTATAGGTAGGTGGGTGTATCGGTAGGTGGGTGTATGGGTAGGTGGGTGTATAGGTAGGTGAGTGTATGGGTAGGTGGGTGTATGGGTAGGTGGGTGTATAGGTAGGTGGGTGTATGGGTAGGTGGGTGTATGGGTAGATGGGTGTATGGGTAGGTGGGTGTATGGGTAGGTGGGTGTATGGGTAAATGGGTGTATAGGTAGGTGAGTGTATGGGTAAATGGGTGTATGGGTAGGTGGGTGTATGGGCATGTGGGTGTATAGGTAGGTGGGTGTATGGGTAGGTGGGTGTATGGGTAGGTGGGTGTATGGGTAAGTGGGTGTATGTATGGGTATGTAGGTGGGTGTATCAGCCAGTCGGGATGGTTATTAAAAACTATTTTCTTTATTTAACTTCAGATATTTGCAAAACAACAAAATATCCACTCTTCCAGACAACGCCTTACATGGTTTGGAGAATCTCAGAACTTTGTACGTCCCCTCCATTAACATATCCTTATGTCTTTAACATTACTAAGATCAGTAAAACAATTATTAATTATATGACGGAGCTAATTTCCCGGTCGGCACACAAGACCCTGCAAGCGAGATTGATCCCGGGGGTATTTTCTCGGGTCGGTAAGTTTTGGCGCGAAAATTTCTGAATTATTTTGAAAAGAAATAAAAGAGAATTAGGAATCTTTATTCAAATATTCTGAACAATAAAATATCCTAGAACATTACTACTGGTTTTCTTTAAAGCTGTTTATCTAAAAACACAACAAATAAAAGCCGAACTGGTGTAAACAAGAATGATACGAAAAACCTAACAGGTAAGGCAACGGCAAAACTCCGAAGGCGAAAACAGCGCTCGAAATTTCAAACGAATATGAACCCAAAGCTATATAATGAATTCTTCATTAGTTTGCTCGGTGTGAAATAACATTAAAGTAAAGATTTATATTATGTCTTTCGATAGTGAAAGTTTCAGGGCGAATAATTAAAGAAAAGTATGTTTATTTAATGTCTTTTATAACCCCAAATTTTTTATCATCCAAATACGTTCTACCTTTGGCAAATAGTTGAACAACGAAATATTTTTTAGATTGGAGCAACCTTTATTGCTTTAATAGAGATTTTTGTTTTCAAAATGGTAATGAGATGACGCCAAAGTAGTCATCATTATCTATACAATATTATTTGCAGGAGTGACATGACCCAATTCTTCCATTAATGGTGTGTTTGAACAACATGTTCCATATTGTATGAGTTTTTCCACAAAAATCCTCAGGTAGTTTATTTTGCCAAAAAGAGAAAGAAAGCCAAATGCCTACATAGACGTCATCTCATTACCATACTAGAAATGCGAATCGCCAAAAAACATTGAAGCATAGCTCCAATCAAAAAAATATTTCACTGAACAACTGTTTGCTCTATGTAGAACGTATTCAGATGATAAAAAATTTGGGTTTATGTGCACTTTAAAGTTTGCAGGGTTATTTTGTTAAAGCGCTCTCAATTCGTCAGAATTTATGCCACAAAAATAAAATAGATATATCGTTAGAAAGCTATTAATTTGTAGAATACAATATGTTGTCTTTGATTTTGCGATAAACACAAGCCAATAATAGTTGTGAATTTTTTAATTAAAGCCAGAGGGCTTCACTCGGAGCGACTTAAGAACAAAGGGTTTCATTTTTCGCAGTTCGATTCCGAGATAATTTCCAGCAAAACGGTGTCAGCGTTTTTTTATTTATTGCCTGGTTTCGAATTTATGACTTATTTTGTCCGAATGTTGGTCGAAAAACAGCATTTCTAACTTTGGTCGGCAATAAAATCAGAACAAGAAATGCTTTATCAAGAAATATCGACATATCAAGAAACGCTGACAACGCACTTTGCTGGAAATTTATCTCGGAATTAAACTGCAAATAAAGAGTTTGATCAAAATAAAACACTTTTTACTTGAGTCGCCCCTGAGTGAAATAAATTTAAAAAGTCACAACTATTTTTGGTTTGTGTTTATCGCAAAACCAAAGACAACATTGTATTCTATAGAAAGCAATCAGAATTTGGAGGCTGGGCTATTTTAATGATGTCTCAATTGTTAAGGCCAAAAGCACGGTTTTCAAACGCTAAATAAACATCTATTTAATTGTTCATCCTAAAACTTTCACAGTCAAAAGAAGTGATATCAGATGTTGTAATTATTAAATTATGTGTTTATTTCTTTAGAAACCTCGCCAACAACAAGATAGGAAGGATTCTCAAAATTTGTTTTAAAGATTTGAAGAGACTTTCTACTCTGTACGTATATCTCTTTACTGTTGAAGTACTAAGGTGAATGGAAGGGAAGGGAAGGGAGATGAAGGGAAGGGAGGTGAAGGGAAGGGAGGGGAGATGAAGGGAAGGGAAGGGAAGGGAAGGGAGGTGAGGTGAAGGGAAGGGAAGGGAATAAAAGGGAAGGGAAGGGAGGGAGGTGAAGGGAAGGGAAGGGAGGTGAAGGGAAGGGAAGGGAGGTGAAGGGAAGGGAGGTGAAGGGAAGGGAGGTGAAGGGAAGGGAAGGGAGGTGAAGGGAAGGGAAGGGAGATGAAGGGAAGGGAGGTGAAGGGAAGGAAAGGGAGGTGAAGGGAAGGGAGGGGAGGTGAAGGGAAGGGAAGGGAAGGGAGGTGAAGGGAAGGGAAGGGAAGGGAAGGGAAGGGAAGGGAGGTGAAGGGAAGGGAAGGGAAGCGAAGTGAAGAGTGAAGTGAGGTGAGGTGAGCTGGAATGGAGTGAGGTGCGGTGAGGTGAAGTGAAGGGAAGGGAAGTGAAGTGAGGTGAAGGGAAGGGAAGGGAAGGGAAAGGAAGTGAGGTGAAGGGAAGTGAGGTGAAGTGAAGTGAAGTGAAGTGAAGTGAAGTGAAGTGAAGTGAAGTGAAGTGAAGTGAGGTGAAGTGAAGTGAGGTGAAGTGAAGTGATGTAATAAGGTACAATTTCACTGAACTACAAGATCATCCAACTTACAATCTTGATATTCTTTGATACACATAATAGAGTCATGTTATTAATTATTGTTTTTCTGTCTTTTGATTTTGAAGGAGTGTTGGAAGCAACGAGCTTTCGTTTATTGAAGAAGGCACTTTTACAGCAATTGATCGCTCTCTGAATCCCTCACTTAATATGTAAGTTAATTTAAAGTAAAATTTGCTTTGCTTTACCTCACTTTACCTCACTTTACTTTACTTTACTTTACTTCACTTTACTTTACTTTACTTTACTTTACTTTACTTTCTTTACTTTACTTTACTTTACTTTACTTTACTTTACTTTACTTTACTTTACTTTACTTTACTTTACTTTACTTTACTTTACTTTACTTTACTTTACTTTACTTTACTTTACCTCACCTCACTTCATTTCATTTTATTTCACTTCACTTCACTTCACTTTACCTCACTTCACTTCGCTTTACTTCACTTCACTTCACTTCACTTCACTCCACTCCACTCCACTCCACTCCACTTCACTTCACTTCACTTCACTTCACCTCATCTCACCTCACCTCACCTCACCTCACCTCACCTCACGTCACGTCACTTAACTTCACTTCACTTTACCTCACTTCACTTCACCTCACTTCACTTCACTTCACTTCACTTCACCTCACTTCACTTCACTTCACTTCACTTCACTTCACTTCACTTCACCTCACTTCACTTCACTTCACTTCACTTCACTTCACCTCACGTCACGTCACTTAACTTCACTTCACTTTACCTCACTTCACTTCACCTCACTTCACTTCACTTCACTTCACTTCACTTCACCTCACTTCACTTCACTTCACTTCACTTCACTTCACTTCACTTCACTTCACTTCACTTCACTTCACTTCACTTCACTTCACTTCACTTTACCTCACTTCACTTCACTTCACTTCACTTCACTTCACTTCACTTCACTTCACTTCACTTCACCTCACCTCACTTTACCTCACTTCACTCAACTCCACTTCATTTTATTCCGTTTTTATTCAGTGATTTAAGTAACAACCATTTGACGTTGTTACCAGCTCAAGGGGATTTCAGTGACCTCACAATAAATAGTTTGTAAGTTTATATTATAAACTTTCTTGAATTAATATTAAATTTAGTTGCCTTGACCATCTCTTTATTTACGTAATCTAGAGCTTTCAACATAGCTCACGTCATATATTATTCCTTTTCTATTAGCAATGCGTATAATAATCGTCTCACGAGAATTCGTTCGAAAACATTTGCAAACGTGAACTGTGCGGGAACTACAGCGGGAACTACTGAGTATACTACAGTGCAATTTTTACATTACTTAACTGATATATATCAAATTCTAAAAGTAATCTAATTTTTGTCAATATTTATATATATATCAAATT
>JAWNZC010000460.1:627500-640000 GCA_035771165.1 Paragorgia papillata | reverse complement strand
AAAGATGGTAAACTGCAGAGAATAGTTTGGATAATGAAATACTGACGTTTCAAGCAGAGCCCTTCATCAGAGTAAAATGTAGAGTGTTGTGTAGGCAGTGTTTTAGATAGAGCAAAGTGAAAAGATGGTATTAAACTGCTGAGAATAGTTTTAATAACGAAATACTGACGTTTCCAGCAGAGTCCTTCATCAGAGTAAAATGTAGAGTGCTGCGTAGGCAGTGTTTTAGATAGAGCAAAGTGAAAAGATGGTAAACTGCTGAGAATAGTTTTGATAATGAAATACTGACGTTTCAAGCAGAGTCCTTCATCAGAGTAAAATGTAGAGTGCTGCGTAGGCAGTGTTTTAGATAGAGCAAAGTGAAAAGATGGTGAACTGCTGAGAATAGTTTTGATAACGAAATACTGACGAATATAATGAAATTTTTCTTTTTTCTCTCAGCTCTAAAGTCTCTGGACAAACCAATGTGTCGACGATGTCGTACTGGCTACTACTGTGTTGGCGATGGAACCGAAAAGCCTTGTGGGATTTCTTCGCCCACAGAATATTCGTTCAGTGGCGCCAGCAAGTGCGAGGACTGTGCAAAGGGCTGGGTACGAGTTTTTTTTGTTGGAAAGCGAAAATTAAGATTGTCTTATTTGAAAGAACACTTAAAATGATAGAGTAACATCTTTTGCAGTTTTTCGTTTCCTTGCTTCGTTGTGGAGATATTTCAGTTTGTTTGATATGCAAATTAAACATCTTGACGTCACACGTGCATAATGAGTTATCAGAAAAGGTTATATATCTTTGCTATTATCAAATACAATCACCTAAAAATTCTACAAGTTTGGTGTTGTGAGAGAAACACACGCACATGCTTCCTTCAAATTAATTTGGTTTGATAATAGCAAAGATATATAACCTTCTCTGATAACTCATTATGCACATGTGACGTCAAAATGTTTAATTTACATATCAAACAAACTGAAATATCTCCACAACGAAGCAAGGAAACGAAAAACTGCAAAAGATGTTACTTTGTCATTTTAAGTGTTCTTTCAAATAAGACAAACTTAATTTTCGTTTTATAAGCACTTTAATTTCGTATGCGACTCTTCAACATGTAATGTGAGTTTATTTATTATGAATTGTTTTATCTTAGTTGTGTCACAATGGTACTGCTTTGCCTTGTCCACAAGACACTTGGGTGATTTGCAATAAGTCTGTGAGTATGTCATAGCTTGTGGTGATGTTTATATATACATAATTATATCCATCGAATTTTCGTTTTAGTTCTGTCCAGATAAATGCAATCCTTGTGAACCGGGTACTGTATGTTTTAATGGAGGGCGAACAGATTGTTTGCCAGGAACTTACAGCGATGGAACTGGTAAATATATCCCTAGTTCTTCCTTCCATTTTTCCCTCCTTCCTTCCTTCCTTCCTTCCTTCCTTCCTTCCTTCCTTCCTTCCTTCCTTCCTTCCTTCCTTCCTTCCTTCCTTCCTTCCCTCCCTCCCTCCCTCCCTCCCTCCCTCCCTCCATCGCTCCCTCCTTCCTTCCTTCCTTCCTTCCTTCCTTCCTTTCCTTCCTTCCTTCCTTCCTTCCTTCCTTCCTTCCTTCCTTCCTTCCTTCCTTCCTTCCTTCCTTCCTTTTCTTCCTTTTCTTCCTTCCTTCCTTCCTTCCTTCCTTCCTTCCTTCCTTCCTTCCTTCCTTCCTTCCTTCCTTCCTTCCTTCCTTCCTTCCTTCCTTCCTTCCTTCCTTCCTTCCTTCCTTCCTTCCTTCCTTCCTTCCTTCCTTCCTTCCTTCCTTCCTTCCTTCCTTCCTTCCTTCCTTCCTTCCTTCCTCCCTCCCTCCCTCCCTCCCTCCCTCCCTCCCTCCTTCCTCCCTCCCTCCCTCCCCCCCTCCCTCCCTCCCCCCTCCCTCCCTTCCCCCCTCCCTCCCTCCTTCCTTCCTTCCTTCCTTCCTTCCTTCCTTCCTTCCTTCCTTCCTTCCTTCCTTCCTTCCTTCCTTCCTTCCTTCCTTCCTTCCTTCCTTCCTTCCTTCCTTCCTTCCTTCCTTCCTTCCTTCCTTCCTTCCTCCCTCCCTCCCTCCCTCCCTCCCTCCCTCCATCGCTCCCTCCTTCCTTCCTTCCTTCCTTCCTCCCTCCCTCCCTCCCTCCCTCTCCTTCCTTCTTTCCTTCCTTCCTTCCTTCCTTCCTTCCTTCCTTCCTTCCTTCCTTCCTTCCTTCCTTCCTTCCTTCCTTCCATCCTTCCTTCCATCCTTCCTTCATGTGCATCACTTGGTCTTTTTATAGGATTCCCATGCAAATTATGTCCTCCGGGCAGCTTCAACAACGTTTCGCGCGCCATGACATGCGCGTGTTGTCCCGCCGGCTACACAAGTACTTATAGAAAAAACAGTTGTCGCGCGTGTCACGAACGTGAGTGGGCAGAAGAAGGCAACTTTCCAAACTGCGGACTTTGTAAATCCTGTGTTACCCCAAATCAATGTAAGTGAGAATATATAGTGAACTATGATGTTGACAAATTGTAATAGAAGCGAGAATTGGTGAAAATACGACGACGGACCGACAATCAGTCAGTCAGTCAGTCAGTCAGTCAGTCAGTCAGTCAGTCAGTCAGTCAGTCAGTCAGTCAGTCAGTCAGTCAGTCAGTCAGTCAGTCAGTCAGTCAGTCAGTCAGTCAGTCAGTCAGTCAGTCAGTCAGTCAGTCAGTCAGTCAGTCAGTCCGTTAGCAAAACAAACAAACAAATAAACAGACAAACAGACAAACAGACAAACAGACAAACGAACAGACAAACATACAAACAAACAAACAAACAAATAAATAAACAGACAAACAGACAAACAAACAAACAGACAAACAGACAAACAAACAAACAAACAAACAAACAAACAAACAAACAGACGTGAAAACATAACTTCTTGGCGAAGATAATAAACGTGGTGTTACCACCCACAAGACATTTTTCTCAATTGCATTTTCTTTTCCAGGCCCTTGTTTAGCTCTGCCTTCTCCTTGCTCTCCTGGTGTCGTGTGTCGTAATCTGGATTATGGCAAATTCAAATGCGGTGATTGTCCAAACGGCTACGAAGGGAATGGGACCCAGTGTGTGGATATCGACGAGGTTGGACATGAGATATATTTTTGTCATTCGATGTGTCTTTACCTAAACGTGAATCTATTCTTATCCCTAGTGCTCTCGAGCCTCGCCCTGTAATTCAACATGTGTCAATCTCTCTCCTGGCTACCGCTGTGGTGGTTGTCCCTCGGGCCATCGTGGCAGTGCTCCGTCAGGGATTGGTCTCGAGCAAGCCATGACCACAAGACAGACGTGCGAGGACATAGACGAATGTTCAAACGGTGATCACTTGTGTCATAAGAACGCCAAGTGTATCAATACTATTGTAAGTTAGACTACAATACCATTTGCACGTACGATATGGTGTTGGGTGACTACAATTACCAGAATGCTTTGTAGTATCGTAGTGCTAATAAATAGAGAATACTAGCAAAGCATTGTGGTAGTTGCAGTCACCCAACGCCATCAACGAAATCCTATTTCTGATGAACGTCAACATATAACAATTTTTTACTTGTTTTTCACTTGTTTACCCAGGGTAGTTACAAATGTGGCGCTTGTAATGTTGGTTATATTGGCAATGGTTACAGTGGATGTACTCCTGGTGATTTCTGTGATAACGGTGCCAATGATTGTCATAGCAACGCCACGTGTACCTCGCAGGGGTCTGGACGCTACACATGCACAGTAAGGCATCCTCGATTACCTCCGTGAGGAGTGTCTTTGTCTGTTTGTTTGTTTGTTTGTTTGTTTGTTTGTTTGTTTGTTTGTTTGTTTGTTTGTTTGTTTGTTTGTCTTTCAGTTTGTTTGTTTGTTTGTTTGTTTGTTTGTTTGTTTGTTTGCTTGTTTGTTTGTTTGTTTGTTTGTTTGTTTGTTTGTTTGTTTGTTTGTTTGTTTGTTTGTTTGTTTGTTTGTTTGTTTGTTTGTTTGTTTTTCTAACTGACTGACTGACTGACTGACTGACTGACTGACTGACTGACTGACTGACTGACTGACACGCTGACCGACCGACCGACTGACTGACTGACTGTTTGTTTATCTGTTTGTCTGTTTATCTGTTTATATGTCTGCTTGTCTGTCTGTCTGTCTGTCTGTCTGTCACTCCTGTCATCCGTTTTGTTTTGAGTTGTTTGTTTTTCTAAATCTTAGTGTAAAGATGGATTTGCAGGCGATGGGAGAGTGTGTGGACCGGATGATGACATGGACGGAATCCCTACCAAAGGATTAAGTTGTCTTGATCGCCATTGCAAGAAAGTAAGGCAGTTGGTTCTTTATATAATTTAACCAACACTAACCTAGACAGTCAACTTCAACAAACATCTATACTGATACTCCTAGGTTCAAACCATTTACTTTATAACGTCAGTCACTACCACCAACAGTCTTTCTCAAGACTACACTAACCTAGACAATCAACTTCAACAAACATCTACTGATACTCCTAGGTTCAAACCATTTTCTTTATAACGTCAGTCACTACCACCAACAGTCTTTCTCAAGACTACACTAACCTAGACAATCAACTTCAACAAACATCTACTGATACTCCTAGGTTCAAACCATTTACTTTATAACGTCAGTCACTACCACCAACAGTCTTTCTCAAGACTACACTAACCTAGACAATCAACTTCAACAAACATCTACGATACTCCTAGGTTCAAATCATTTACTTTATAACGTCAGTCACTACACCAACAGTCTTTCTCAAGACTACACTAACCTAGACAATCAACTTCAACAAACATCTACTGATACTCCTAGGTTCAAATCATTTACTTTATAACGTCAGTCACTACCACCAACAGTCTTTCTCAAGACTACACTAACCTAGACAATCAACTTCAACAAACATCTACTGATACTCCTAGGTTCAAATCATTTACTTTATAACGTCAGTCACTACCACCAACAGTCTTTCTCAAGACTACACTAACCTAGACAATCGACTTCAATAAACATCTACTGATACTCCTAGGTTCAAACCATTTACTTTATAACATCAGTCACTACCACCAACAGTCTTTCTCAAGACTACACTAACCTAGACAATCAACTTCAACAAACATCTACTGATACTCCTAGGTTCAAACCATTTACTTTATAACGTCAGTCACCACCACCAACAGTCTTTCCCAAGACTACACTAACCTAGACAATCAACTTCAACAAACATCTACTGATACTCCTAGGTTCAAACCATTTACTTTATAACGTCAGTCGCTACCACCAACAGTCTTTCTCAAGACTACACTAACCTAGACAATCAACTTCAACAAACATCTACTGATACTCCTAGGTTCAAACCATTTACTTTATAACGTCAGTCACTACCACCAACAGTCTTTCTCAAGACTACACTAACCTAGACAATCAACTTCAACAAACATCTACTGATACTCCTAGGTTCAAACCATTTACTTCATAACGTCAGTCACTACCACCAACAGTCTTTCTCAAGACTGCACTAACCTAGACAATCAACGTCAATAAACATCTACTGATACTCCTAGGTTCAAACCATTTACTTTATAACGTCAGTCATTACCATCAACAGTCTTTCTCAAGACTACACTAACCTAGACAATCAACTTCAACAAACATCTACTGATACTCCTAGGTTCAAGCCATTCATTACTATCTTTCATGTAGGACAACTGTCCTTCTATTCCTAACGAAAGTCAAAATGATAACGATGATGACAGTGATGGTGATGCATGTGATTGGGATGACGACAATGATAACATTAATGATGATAAAGTGAGTTCCGTGAATGTAGTATAGAAAGAGGGGTTCTGAGAAAAACTCTACTCGACCGTGGCTGCACGGGATTCGAACCCGCAACCTTCAGTTTACTAGTCCGACGCAAAAAACATCGAGTTTTACGGTCCCTCAGGCTTCAATGTCACCCTCGGGCTAAAGCCCTCGGGTGGCATTGAAGCCTTGAAGCCTTCGGGTCCGTAAAACTCGATGTTTCTCGAGGCAAAAGTCAACAAGCGTTTTGTTATATACCAAAGACTTTGACTCGAAACTTGCAAAAGGCAAAAGACTTACCAAAACACTTTGACTTTGTCTTCGTAATTTCAATTCAACTAAACAAATACACCAGACTCAACAAGTACAAAGAACAGCTTTAAATTTATCCAGGTCAGTTTCTTCAGACCTTCTTTGAAGATATGTATAGATATTCTTTCCTTTGGAAAATGGACTATTTCGTACCAAATTAACAAGCTCGAAACAGCTCTTGTTTTCAAAATGTTCCGAAAAGTCCAAAGTTCTTGATCTGATGCAATAATCATTGTGTATTCACGTGAACAACGCTTGATTAAAGCTGACGTCAGAGGGAAACATTGCACTGTTTCCTTCTTCATTGTTGACGTCGGAAAGAAACATTGAGTTTGTTGAACAACACGTGACCATGATTTGACCAATAGGATTTCATCTTTGGCAAACGAAAGTCTTTGGTATATAACAATGTAGTTTCTTCAATATCTAGACAACAGTCTTCATACATGACGATTTCGAATGATTAATGTGGACAGGTCACGGGTTCGAATCCCAGCCAGGCCAAGTAGAGTTTTCTCAGGATTTTGGGTGAAGGAAAATTCGAGTGTAGAATATATACATTTTAAGACCAGACCGGGGCCAGTTGCGAAAAATGCAACTACACAGGCCTTCCGGCAGGAATTGAACCCACGACCTTGCGATTCTAGTGCAATGCTCTGACCACTGAGCCACGGAGAGCGTTGCCGAGAGCTTGATCGCGAGTTCTGTATATATATATATATATAATAAGGTGGTAATGCCAGGAGAGAATTGGGTATATTATAAGTAATATTGGGCATTTCACTCGATTACATAGCATGTTCTCAGGATTTTGGGTGAAGGAAAATTCGAGTGTAGAATATATACATTTTAAGACCAGACCGGGACCAGTTGCGAAAACTACACAGGCCTTCCGGCAGGAATTGAACCCAGAGTTTTCGGTAGAGTTTTCTCTATTTGCCCGGTATGTTTTGTCACTCGGAATAAAACATTATTATTCTCCGCACGAAAATGTTTTCCCGCACTTTTTTCCGTGCTCACTAATAATTCATGAAGAAAGCACAAAGGAAATCAGTACCATGTCCGTGGTTTTATATCTGATAAATATAATCCTCTTGATTTTAACTTTGATTTTCTCGGCTTAGACAACGTTATTTTTCAAAATTACTACGCATTACCAAATGGGTCGTTTTTGAAGCTATTTAAAATGCACATAGTTCATGTTTTATCGGATCCGAGGTATCATTACCTTCAAATTATGAAGCTTAACCAACATTAAAACCACCATCTGATTGGACAACCTTTTAAAACGAATCCTCACCCCCATACCACCCCCCGGTAATCACGCCCCCCGGAAACCCTAAACCTAACCACAACCCTCCGGAAAAATGTGCCTCCTCTCAGACCCCGGCCACAACACCCCTCTAGGATTTTTAGCTTTATGTGTTCAAGATTAACATCCCGCATGTGGGATGGTTATATTAGATGGTTAAGCTTCATATTTTGTAACCGATGATACCTCCGGATCCAAACCATTCGACTATCACTTGTGTTTTTAAATGTGGTATTTGTTTCTTTCATGTAGGATAACTGTCAGTTTGTGGCTAATCTTGATCAAGCAGATTCTGATAATGATGGTGTGGGCGATGCCTGCGATAACTGCAATACAACCCAAAATACTGACCAGCGGGATCTCGATGGAGATGGGATTGGGGACCAGTGTGATGACGACATAGATGGGGACGGTAAGCACGGACAGATTGATTGATGGGTACACAAGCGGTGCTCAGGTGTGAAGGGCTCGCTGGCTAGAGGGTACATTTGGAAATGGGGTACATTTAGAGAATGTTAGAAAGTTTTGTTACCTGTGGGATATGCTGAATGGGGGTGGAGGAGCGAATTCGGCTTCTGTGGCGAGGGTGCGTTGTGCGTGGGGGGAGTTTAAAGAGTTGTCTGGGATCTTGACAAGGAAGAAAGTGTCATTAAAGCTAAAGGGGAAGCTGTATGTGACGTGTATGAGGAGTGCTATGGTGTATGGAAGTGAGACATGGGCCATGACTGCAGAGCAGAGGGGGAGATTGGAGCGGACAGAGATGAGGATGGTACGATGGATGTGTGGTGTATCGCTCTAAAGGATGGAGTGGCGAGTGTGGAGCTGAGGGAAAGAATGGGGATTGAGTTGGTGTCTGATGTCATAAAGCGGAACCGGTTGAGATGGTTGGGACATGTGCTGCGGAAAGACGATGGTGACTGGGTGAAGAAGAGCATGTCGCTCGAGGTGGGAGGTACAAGAGGATGAGGAAGGCCGAGGATAACATGGAGTCAGGTGGTGGAAAGGGATATGAGAGAGTGCGGGTTGAAAAGGGAGGATGCTCCGGAGAGAGAGAAGTGGAGGAAACGGCTGTGGGTAGCCGCCGGCCGGTATCCGGTCAAAACGTGTCCTCGAGTCAAAACGTCCTCGTGTCCTCGAGTCAAAACGTCCTCGTGTCCTAGAGTCAAAACGTCCTCGTGTCCTCGAGTCAAAACGTCCTCGTGTCCTAGAGTCAAAACGTCCTCGTGTCCTAGGGTCAAAACGTCCTCGTATCCTAGGGTCAAAACGTCCTCGTGTCCTGGGGTCAAAACGTCCTCGTGTCCTAAGGTCAAAACGTCCTCGTGTCCTAAGGTCAAAACGTCCTCGTGTCCTAAGGTCAAAACGTCCTCGTGTCCTAAGGTCAAAACGTCCTCGTGTCCTAAGGTCAAAACGTCCTCGTGTCCTAAGGTCAAAACGTCCTCGTGTCCTAAGGTCAAAACGTCCTCGTGTCCTAAGGTCAAAACGTCCTCGTGTCCTAAGGTCAAAACGTCCTCGTGTCCTAAGGTCAAAACGTCCTCGTGTCCTAAGGTCAAAACGTCCTCGTGTCCTAAGGTCAAAACGTCCTCGTGTCCTAAGGTCAAAACGTCCTCGTGTCCTCGTGTCCTAAGGTCAAAACGTCCTCGTGTCCTAAGGTCAAAACGTCCTCGTGTCCTAAGGTCAAAACGTCCTCGTGTCCTAAGGTCAAAACGTCCTCGTGTCCTAGGGTCAAAACGTCCTCGTGTCCTGGGGTCAAAACGTCCTCGTGTCCTAGGGTCAAAACGTCCTCGTGTCCTGGGGTCAAAACGTCCTCGTGTCCTGGGGTCAAAGCGTCCTCGTGTCCTGGGGTCAAAACGTCCTCGTGTCCTGGGGTCAAAACTTCCTCGTGTCCTGGGGTCAAAACGTCCTCGTGTCCTAGGGTCAAAACGTCCTCGTGTCCTGGGGTCAAAACGTCCTCGTGTCCTGGGGTCAAAACGTCCTCGTGTCCTGGGGTCAAAACGTCCTCATGTCCTAGGGTCAAAACGTCCTCGTGTCCTAGGGTCAAAACGTCCTCGTGTCCTAGGGTCAAAAGGTCCTCGTGTCCTGGGGTCAAAACGTCCTCGTGTCCTGGGGTTAAAACGTCCTCGTGTCCTAGGGTCAAAACGTCGTCGTGGCCTGGGGTCAAAACGTCCTCGTGGCCTGGGGTCAAAACGTCGTCGTGGCCTGGGGTCAAAACGTCCTCGTGGCCTGGGGTCAAAACGTCCTCGTGTCCTAGGAAACATTACCTTGATATTACCTTCTAGGAAACTTATATATACTTATCTTTGTCCTAAATAAATACAAAACTTTCATAAAACTTACTTCTGTCAAGTCTTGTTTTTGATCTCACTAAATACTGAAGTATACCAGTATTACTATTGTCGTTATGGATACTTTTGTAGATTTCTTGTTTTCCCTTGTCCTTGTTCCCAATAGTACAAATACTCTCGATTTCAAATTCTTGGGACAGCTTACTAAGCTTAGCAAATTTTGGTAACACGCCATCTTTGAAAATAAGTTTGTGTGTGCTGAGGCGCTGAGCTCAGGAAATTATTCACCAGCACGAAACGTTTCTAGCCAATTATTATTGGTTATTATGTTCTGAACCTTATTTAAATCTGGCAGAGCCTATGGTTCTTAACCGAGGACGTTTTGACGTTGATCTGAGGACGTTTTGACTCTGATCTGAGGACGTTATGACCTGGGAATATTTTGACCCAAGAACGTTTTGACTTTGACAGTGGACGTTTTGACTTGAGAACGTTTTGACTTGAGGACGTTCTGACTGGTAAGCCACCGGCCAATCCCCGCGTAAGCGGGGAAAACGGCCGTAAAACGATTGTTGTTGTTTGTTGTTATATTGATGGCAGATCTTTTTTAAGTACACTCGACTCTCATTCCATCATCATTAATTCCAAATACAAATTTGGTATAACTTTATAAAGTAAATTAAATCTTTATGTTAAGGCCTACTAAACGTGACTGATAAATGTCCAATGTTGAACAGTACTGACCAGACAGATACTGATGGTGATGGCGTTGGAAATGTTTGTGATAACTGTCCAAAAGTCATAAATACAAACCAGGTAAGATTTTTGTGCAGGATAAAATTACAATCATCATGTAAGGGAATGTATTTGTTTTATGGACTGCATGAAAAATCGCAATTATAATAATTTTATCGGGCATTGTGTTGTATTTTGCGGGCTAAAATGAAGAATTCAACGGACTAAAATATATTTTAGCCCGCTGGTTTTAGCCTATCAGTTTTAAGAATTCTAAATCATTGGTTTGTTGTTGTTTCCGGAATTGTATACTTTTCTTGTCAATACTTTGAAGCAAAGACTGTTTTGATGACAAACGTTGCGTTTTTCTGCCAAGTTTTACATGTAAAGGCCTGACCAAACGCTTTCAACATTTCATTCAACATTGTTGAATTCAACCGTGATTCAACATGTTGAAAGCGTTTGGCCACCCCTGTTGAATGATGTTGAACGTTGTTGAATGGTGTTGAATGATGTTGAACGAAATTTGAACATGTTCAAATTTTCGTTCAACACGCGTTCAACATTTCTATTGTTCTCAAAATTTGAAAGGAGCTTTTGTGGTAGCCCGCGTTCAATTAATTGTCATTCATGAATGTTGAACGATGTTGAATTCATTTGGCCACTCGTGCTTTCAACATTATTCAACATCGTTGAACAATGTTGAATGATGTTGAATGCGATGTTGAAAGCGTTTGGCCAGGCCTGTATACGTTCTCTGTTTCGGCAGTATATTTAACCTTACTATATTTAAATTATTCAATGCTTTGTTTTGGTTCAATAATACTATTATACTTGGGTCATCATCGTGACGTTGGTCGGCGTTGTGCTTGCTTAAGGTCCAATATAAATGACCCTGGCCTCTATAAACGATAACGCTGTTGAACGATGTTGCATGAAATGTTGAAAGCGTTTGGCCAGGCCTTAAGTTATGTAAATATTTATTGCAATGAAATACACGCCAACGCGAAGGCGGCAAGTGTTCAAGATACTGTTTACCGTATACTGTCTTTGATTTTCTTCTAAATGCCCACTAAAATTATTATAAAAGTAATACAGTTGATGTCCTTGGCCATAAATATGTTTTTGGTCCTTCTCAGAGCCAATTTTAACCCTCGCCTTCGGCTTGGACTAAAATCAGCCTGAGTCGGGCCAAAAACTTATTTATGCCCGCAAACATCAACTCTATTGTTAGATTATAATTTGCACTAACTGTTAAACAACCTCGTACCCAGGGCATTTTGCCTCCACGTCGGGAGTTCGGCGAAAATGGCCCTGGCATCGGCTGGTCGATTCTATAATCTGATTGGCCGGTTTAAGAACCCGATTAATTCAGATAGAGTATAATTTATTCAGGAAATTTGAATTGCAATGGGATCCACTCTGCAAAGTTTACTCAAAGAATGGAAACGATAGCTTTGGTTATAGTCAAGAACAACATTAGATGTATGTTTGTTCATGACATTTACATGTCTTCTGGATAATCGTGGGAGTATCATGATGAATAATGCTATCCCAGTTGCTTCTCTGGTAAAGGCTTCACATGAGTGACTCGACAAAGCGTTGAATATTTCTATTTATTATTCATGCTACGTATTATACAAAGAGGCAAAATGCCCTGGGTACGAGGTTGACTGTTAAAGTGCATATAAACCCAAATTTTTTATCATCTGAATACGTTCTACATAGAGCAAACAGTTGTTCAATGAAATATTTTTCTGATTGGAGTTATTCAATGTTTTTTTGCGATTCGCATTTCTAGTATGGTAATGAGATGACGTCTATGTAGGCATTTGGCTTTCTTTCTCTTCTTGGCAAGATAAACTACCTGAGAATTTTTGTGGAAAAACTCATACAATATGGAACATGTTGTTCAAACACACCATTAATGGAAGAATTGGGTCATGTCACTCCTGCAAATAAATATTGTATAGATAATGATGACTATTTTGGCGTCATCTCATTACCATACTAGAAATGCGAATCGCCAAAAAACATTGAA
>JAWNZC010000460.1:600000-622500 GCA_035771165.1 Paragorgia papillata | reverse complement strand
TAGTGGTGGTAGTGGTGGTGATAATGGCGGTGGTAGTAGCGGTGGTGGTGATAGTATACGTAGTTGTGATAGTGATTGTGATGGTAGTAGTGCTTGTGATGGTAGTAGTGGTGGTGGTAGTGGTAGTAGTGGTGGTGGTGGTAGTGGTAGTAGTGGTGGTGGTGATAGTGGTTGTGATGTAGGTAGTGGTTGTGATGGTAGTAGTGGTTGTGATGGTAGTAGTGGTTGTGATGGTAGTAGTGGTTGTGATGGTATTAGTGGTTGTAGTGGTAGTGGTGGTAGTAGTGGTGGTAGTGATGGTGATGGTAATAGTGGTGATGGTAGTAGTGGTGATTGGTGGTGGTGATGGTAGTAGTGGTGGTGATTGGTGGTGGTGGTAGTAGTGGTGGTTGGTGGTGGTTGGTGGTGGTTGGTGGTGGTTGGTGGTGATTTGTGGTGTGGTGGTGGTGGTGGGAGTAGTGGTGGGTGGTGGTGGTTAGTGGTGGTCATTGGTGGTGATTGGTGGTGGTGGTAGTAGTGGTAGTTGTGGTTGGTGGTGGTAGTAGTGGTGGGTGGTGGTGGTGGAAGTGGTGGTGGTGGAAGTGGTGGTGGTAGTGGTGGTTGTTGTTGGTGGAAGTGGTGGTTGTGGTTGGTGGTGGTAGTAGTAGTGGTGGGTGGTGGTGGTTGGTGGTAGTCCGCATCCTATCCCACCCCATGCCATCCCAACTTTTCTCATCTCATCTTTTCATCTCAGGTTTCATTGTTGTGGCATGATCCTCTCATGCAAGGATGGCAGCACAAGACAGCGTACAAGTTTGATCTTCACTATCGTCCTTCAGTTGGGAAAATAAGGTCAAAACCAGAATCTTCTTCTTATGGTTTGCATATACAATTTGTCTAACGCCAGACGATCTTACTCGTAAAGTGAGAACTTCTGATAGCGGACCGGCCTGAATTTTGCATTTCGGTTTTTGTCTACACGAGGCCGGCGTTGAAACTATATAAACTTGATTTCGCTGTTGCTTCAAGATTTGTGTCAATTGCCTTACAGCTCGTGACCGCTGAATCATTATTTTATGTGGATTTGACACCAGTCTCATTTAAAACAACGTATTAAGTTTGAGAGGTGAAAGTGCTTCAGTTCGGTCTAGCAAACGACCTGAGATTAGGCCAGCGTGAACTGAATCTCAGGCTGGACTCATGAAAACGATCTATAGTAAAAACACTACAACCAACCCGAAATCAGTCCAGCCTGAGTTTGGACCGCTTAAAGGGTATTGGCAATAAAAATTAAGTTTGTCTCATTTGAAAGAACTCGCCAAATGGTATAAGAAGATATTTTGTAATTTTTCTGTATCTTTCTTGTGTTTTGAAATATTTCGACCAAAGACAGCGTGCTGTCCGCCATCTTGTTGTAACATCGGGTCTAATTAACTAGGAAATTGGTGACGTCACAAGCAGGGTAAACCTGATGAAACTACTCCGTGGGTGCCCGAATTTCCACGGAAGGCTTTTTAAATGTTGTGGGTCAATTTAAAATGGAAATAGCGCAACAAAAAATCGAGTTTCTAGCTCATAATGTCATAAGGTTGGCAAGATAAAAATTTCACTTTACCCTGCTTATGTCGTCACATGCATATCGAAAATAATTCCAAGATGGCGGACAGCACGCTGTCTTTAGTCGAAATATTTCCAAAACCAAAACAGATACGGAAAAATTGTAAAAGGTCTTCTTATACCATTTGACGAGTTCTTTCAAATGAAACAAACCTAATTTTTATTGCCAATACCCTTTAACTTTCTTTTTTAGACTTATCGTGAAAAAAGGAGAAATGGTTCTTGCTGATTCAGGGGATATCTATGACACTACGATCACTGGAGGACGACTAGGGCTCCTTGTGTACGGTCAAGATAATGTTATTTGGTCTCGACTGCAAGCCGATTGCCAAGATAGGTTCGTTTTCTTTTCAACCTTTGATCCTGTTTTCTATGAATTTGTTTATTAAGTAAAACAATCGTTTTTGTGCAAAAGGAAAATTGTGTAGATAAACGTATGTAATACGTAATTTTTGTTTCAGAGAGAATCATGCGTTGCTGTTTGATGGAGTTCAAGATTCTGTTTTACTTCCCACTGTTAAGCAGCTGCAGCTAACTGACAGGTGTTCGTCGGTCTATTCCGTTTGTTTGTTTGTTTGTTTGTTTGTTTGTTTGTTTGTTTGTTTGTTTGTTTGTTTGTTTGTTTGTTTAGTTTGTTTGTTTGTTTGTTTGTTTAGTTTGTTTGTTTGTTTGTTTGTTTGTTTGTTTGTTTGTTTGTTTGTCTGTCTGTTTATTCGTTTGTTTGTTTGTTTGTTTGTTTATTCAGTTATCAACTCTATGCTATGTAGCTCTCGACTAGTCGAATAATTAATATTAATGTTTAATATTTTCTAGTTTTACAGTTAGTGCGTGGATCAAGATGACTAATTCCTACCCAACATCGTCAATGCCTGCAGTTTGTACTCTGGATTCAACCATTTGTCTGTTTTTGGCAAACAGGTATGCTATCTAGATATTTTTGTATTAATGGTAGCACAACATTGCGGTTTACAGTTCACGGCATAACCATAGCCTAAACTCGCTTAAGTCAATATTTGCAATTTTTTCTTCTACAGGCAACTGCGAGGTCAATTGGGTACTGACATGGCTACCGGAAGTGACGTCATCGAAGCTGATGACTGGCATCACGTTGCTATGAGATACGACGCTCAAAGTATGACGTCACACCATTAAAGTGGTTCTCTTATGAAAATATTGTTGGTAATGTTTATGCATAATCCTAAAGATATTATGGTAGTTGGTAATTGCGCAAAGTTTCATTTCGAAATTCAAAGTATTTTGGAGCGCCGTCATTAAATTGGCCGTGTTTGAGAAGAATGAGTTGAGGAGAACTTATGACGTCTAGACTCAACAAAAACAAAAGACCGTTGTTGTTGTTCTTCTCAAGCTCGGCCACTTTAATGGCGGCGCTCCAAAATACAAACTTTACACGTAAAATATCACCTTTTCTTCAACGAATTTTGAAATGAAACTTTGCACGATTACCAACTACCATAACATTTTTAGGATTATGCAAAAACATTGCCAACAATATTTGGAAAGCACTATACGCGAGTTGCACGATCATGCGCACGCATAATTTTGGCGGGCTACACGCATAACAAATGTGGTAAATGAAGGAAATTCGACAATTTTTTGAAAATATTAGCATCAGGAATTATATCTATCTTTAAAAATACTTTGTTTAGTATTGGCCACGTTTTAATGCACATGTGCCGTGCCAAAATTATGCGCGCACAACATCGCGCAACTGGCCTATAGGCATAGTCTACGAGCAAGCTAGTATAGACAAGGTCGAAATAACCTTGTCACTTTTAGGCTTTCAACAATTGTGGGACATGGACGTCTCTTTGCGCATGTTCCAACGCAGCGGGTAACTGTAATGTGGCAAAGTAATAACATGGTGTTTCAGGATATTAACTACTTAATAACCGAGAGTGAGGTCTTTACGGTAAAATATTAAACCGAGGTCTTGCTGTATTGACCGAGCGATAGCGAGGTTAATACGTTCAAGACCGAGGTTTAATATTTTACCGTAAAGACCGAACGGTCGAGGTTATTAAGTAGTTTATTATATGGCACTTTTTATTTCAAAATCAATCCTGTATTTCTTGGTCTTCGCTTCCTTTAACTTCGTCAAAACACCGAACTAGCGTTATTTTCTGCTGTTTCTTTCTCGTCTGGATACTAGAATTTCCTTTTATAATGTTCATCGTCGTTTATTTAATTTATTTTCGTCGTTTTTCGGCAATAAACGTTTTTTGTTAGGATTTTCTGTTTGTTTTCAATCGTAGGGCATTAACAATTTTCATAATGCCCGCGGACATTAAGGAGAATCTCGCCCCGTCAGCAACCAATCACAGCGCGTGATTTCACCGGAAGTAATTCGTTCCATATAATAATAGTGATTACATATCCCTCAAGCGTTGTGGATTTCGAAAAGCTCTCTGTCTTTCGCCAGCTTATAGTAACACCTTTCTTTTTTCAGGACACGAATTGGAAATCTTTCTCAATGGTACAACTGAGGCGAAATTAACGAACATCGAACCCCTTGTGTGGGTAAGCTTGTTTTAAATTCGATCAGAAACATACGTGTGTATTCTAAAGGCTCACTCACACTCCATGAGTGCATACACTCACTCTCTAACCATTCAATTAAATGGTTAGAAAGTGAGTGTAGTCTCATACTCAGTTAGGGTGAGTGGAGACTCATCGAGTGTTGAGTTGCACTTATTGAGTGAGTGAGCTTTTAGAATGCAGGCGTTAGCATGTAAGTTGGCTCGACAGTCTAACTCATGAAAAATTACTTTTCTCCTCATAAAATATTTTTGCACAGGTCTTATGAGCTTCATTTTAGTTCATCGCTCATTGATTTTTAGGTGAATGATTCTTCAGTCTACCTGGGAAGAGACAAGACTAACTTTTTTAAAGGCGAGATTGATGACGTAAGTAGTGTGAGTGTAGGTGTGAGTGTAGGTGTGAGTGTAGGTGTGAGTGTAGGTGTGAGTGTAGGTGTGAGTGTAGGTGTGAGTGTAGGTGTGAGTGTAGGTGTGAGTGTAGGTGTGAGTGTAGGTGTGAGTGTAGGTGTGAGTGTAGGTGAGTGTAGGTGAGTGTAGGTGTGAGTGTAGGTGTGAGTGTAGGTGTGAGTGTAGGTGTGAGTGTAGGTGAGTGTAGGTGAGTGTAGGTGTGAGTGTAGGTGTGAGTGTAGGTGTGAGTGTAGGTGTGAGTGTAGGTGTGAGTGTAGGTGTGAGTGTAGGTGTGAGTGTAGGTGTGAGTGTAGGTGTGAGTGTAGGTGTGAGTGTAGGTGTGAGTGTAGGTGTGAGTGTAGGTGTGAGTGTAGGTGTGAGTGTAGGTGTGAGTGTAGGTGTGAGTGTAGGTGTGAGTGTAGGTGTGAGTGTAGGTGTGAGTGTAGGTGTGAGTGTAGGTGTGAGTGTAGGTGTGAGTGTAGGTGAGTGTAGGTGAGTGTAGGTGAGTGTAGGTGTGAGTGTAGGTGTGAGTGTAGGTGAGAGTGTAGGTGTGAGTGTAGGTGTGAGTGTAGGTGTGAGTGTAGGTGAGTGTAGGTGAGTGTAGGTGAGTGTAGGTGTGAGTGTAGGTGTGAGTGTAGGTGAGTGTAGGTGTGAGTGTAGGTGTGAGTGTAGGTGTGAGTGTAGGTGTGAGTGTAGGTGTGAGTGTAGGTGTGAGTGTAGGTGTGAGTGTAGGTGTGAGTGTAGGTGTGAGTGTAGGTGTGAGTGTAGGTGAGTGTAGGTGTGAGTGTAGGTGTGAGTGTAGGTGTGAGTGTAGGTGTGAGTGTAGGTGTGAGTGTAGGTGTGAGTGTAGGTGTGAGTGTAGGTGTGAGTGTAGGTGTGAGTGTAGGTGTGAGTGTAGGTGAGTGTAGGTGTGAGTGTAGGTGCGAGTGTAGGTGCGAGTGTAGGTGTGAGTGTAGGTGTGAGTGTAGGTGTGAGTGTAGATGTGAGTGTAGGTGTGAGTGTAGGTGCGAGTGTAGGTGCGAGTGTAGGTGCGAGTGTAGGTGCGAGTGTAGGTGACTGTAGGTGTGAGTGTAGGTGTGAGTGTAGGTGTGAGTGTAGGTGTGAGTGTAGGTGTGAGTGTAGGTGTGAGTGTAGGTGTGAGTGTAGGTGTGAGTGTAGGTGTGTGTAGGTGTGAGTGTAGGTGTGTGTAGGTGTGTGTGTAGGTGTGAGTGTAGGTGTGAGTGTAGGTGTGAGTGTAGGTGTGAGTGTAGGTGTGAGTGTAGGTGTGAGTGTAGGTGTGAGTGTAGGTGTGAGTGTAGGTGTGTGTGTAGGTGTGTGTGTAGGTGTGAGTGTAGGTGTGAGTGTAGGTGTGTGTAGGTGTGAGTGTAGGTGTGAGTGTAGGTGTGTGTGTAGGTGTGAGTGTAGGTGTGAGTGTAGGTGTGAGTGTAGGTGTGTGTAGGTGTGAGTGTAGGTGTGAGTGTAGGTGTGAGTGTAGGTGTGAGTGTAGGTGTGTGTGTAGGTGTTAGTGTAGGTGTTAGTGTGAGTGTGAGTGCGAGTGTAGGTGTGAGTGTAGGTGTGAGTGTAGGTGTGAGTGTAGTTGTGAGTGTAGTTGTGAGTGTAGGTGTGAGTGTAGGTGTAGGTGTGAGTGTAGGTGCGAGTGTAGGTGCGAGTGTAGGTGCGAGTGTAGGTGTGAGTGTAGGTGTGAGTGTAGGTGCGAGTGTAGGTGTGAGTGTAGGTGAGTGTAGGTATGAGTGTAGGTGTGTGTGTAGGTGTGAGTGTAGGTGTGAGTGTAGGTGTGAGTGTAGGTGTGAGTGTGAGTGCGAGTGTAGGTGTTAGTGTAGGTGTGAATATAGTTGAGAGTAGGTGTGAGTGTATGTATGAGTGCAGGTGTGAATGTAGACGTTGGTGTAATGTTTGTGTTCCCTACGGTCTGAGCTATCGTAGGTCTCTAAGATCAAATAGCTGTAGTTCAAAGCTGGTTGTGGAGTCATGGTATTTGTATACATTTCCAAAACTGTTTTTTTTTTGCAGGTTTCATTCTGGCCAGTCAAGCAAACTGACAATGAAGTTAAAGATTACGCCAAGATGGCAGGACTGTCTTGGCCAAAACATAAAAATTTAGTTCGAGCACACTACACCATGGATCAGAAGCTAGGAACAAGTTTGCTTGATGAATCTGGAAACAACTTAAAGGGCAGTTTAAAAGGAGAGCCACTCTGGGTCCAGGTGAGGTCATGTAATATGTCTGTTATATTTGACAAGTATAAGTTATATAGTGAGAGCTCCACTAGCGGAAACCAGTATATACGATGGACAGTAAAACCTAGACTTGAGCTGAATCCTCACTATACCATATGCTACACTACACTACACTACACTACACTACACTACACTACACTACACTACACTACACTACACTACACTACACTACACTGCACTGCACTACACTGCACTGCACTGCACTGCACTACACTACACCACACTACACTACTATTTATTACACATCACATAGAAATAGAATTCATGACACATACCACACCGTATCACACTACATCCCATAGTACAGTACATCACTCACCACACCACACTACACTACACTTACCACACCGCACTACACTACACCACACGACACCGCACCGCACTACACTACACTACACACTAACCGCACTAAACTACACTACCCCACACGGCACTGCAGTCAGACACCGCATCACGCGACACTACATTAGAGCACATTACACCCGGAAAGACACACCACACCTCACGGCTTTCCACTGACTTCTACCTACCAGCTACCCACCACTTACCTACCTCCTTCCCTCCCTACCTACCTACGCCTATCTACCTCCCTCCCTCTACCTACCTACCCACCAACCTACCTACCTACCTACCTACTCACCTACCTACCCTACCGGTATCTACCTACTCACCCAACTTTCCCTTTTATGAACCTTTCAGAGTTCTCTGGATAAAGTTCGTTTCCAACTCACTCATCCAAACAACAGAAAACGAAGAAGTGCACCAATCATACACACAGAACTTTAAAACCAACAATTTCTAGCCAAGGAAGAAAAGCAAGAATGATTGCACCATGTGTGAAACACATTACTTCCAAAGAATATCACCAAGTGACAAGACAAGATAAGTGTACATAAAGTAACTTATAATTGTAATATACTGTATTTATTTACCATGTAAAATAAGCTTTTTTATTAGTGTTTAACACAGAAAGTTACTCGTCTCATCTTTACTGTCATGCAAACAAACTTAGCGTGAGCAAAAACAAAAGGCAACGCTGGTGTTAACTTAAGAAATGAGTAGCCTGTTGACTAGCATATTGTAAACACTGGACTTTGGACTGGACTGGACTTTGGACTGGACTGAATTTTGGACTTGACTTTGAACTGGACTTTGGATTGGACCTTGGAGTGGACTGGACTGGACCAGACTTTAGCCTGGACTGAATTTTGGACTGGACTGTGGACTGAACTGGACTCTGAACTTTGAACTGGACCTTGGACTTTGAACTGGACCTTGGACTGGAAATAGACTGGAATGTAGATTGGCCCTTGAACTGGACTTTGGACTGGACATTGGATTGCACTCAATTTAATATATTCTAAAACGGGATTTTGTGGGTCACCTAACCCCAACCAAGGTCCAACATCTTGCTTCTAACCTGACTCACAAGTGTATTTAAACACAAAGACTTGAATCCTGTTCACATTAATTAATTTTATTATATAGAAATCAATTATCTCCCATCCCAACTTTTACATGAATTGTTTTCAAAGCTAATGGTCAAAAGGACTTTGATACAGCCCCCAACTGACCATGATATCGATCTACTGTATGTATACCGTATTAAATATAGTTATTTGCCTATACCGTAAATAGATCGCTATTTAAATTAAAGCACAGCTCTAATTGTTCTATTTTCTGGACATGATGGAATAGTACTAATGTCCTCCGTTCGGCGTCTTCTAAGGCTAAAGCATTTCTTAATCGGGTCAGCCTTAGTGCCTTCATAATTATATTGTTTAAATATTTGCATTCATCGAGTTAAGGACGGCTCATAGAATGACGCAGAGCTGGAATAAATAGAAAAGACGAAATATTAGATGTTTCCCATCCTCTCTACCACTAATCTTCCTGTCCACTCCCCCCCCCCCCTCCCCTACTGTACTTGTATTCTCCCTCAATCCACCCTAGCTTTGTCTATTCCGTCATCTACTTCCCATTTTCTCTATTGCTCTCTTACCCCTTCCCTTCACTCTCTCTTCTTTTCACCCTCCTCTTCTTCTCCTTCCCCCTTTCTATCACCCAGTGAGCTCTATATATTACTGGAGTGATATCTGTTGGTCATTGACCGGGCAAAGATTGAACTCAAACATGGCGGGCATGTAGGCCTAAAGTACGTATAGTTCCCGCCTCCTACGCGGTCTTTTGACCAGATCAGACTTGACCAGACCGCGTAGAAGACTGGAACTATACGTACATTCTAGGTACGGCACGTTGTCCGCCACAAAGATATCACTTCTGTTATATATAGAGCTCACTGCTATCACCCTCTTCCTCTCACTCTCCCGTTCCTCTCACTCTCCCCTTCCTCTCCCCTTCCTCTCCCCCTCCCCTTCCTCTCCCTCTCCTCTCCCTCTCCCCTTCCTCTCCCCTTCCTCTTCCTCTCCCCTTCCTCTCCCTCTCCCCTTCCTCTCCCTCTCCCCTTCCTCTCCCCTTCCTCTCCCTCTCCCCTTCCTCTCCCTCTCCCCTTCCTCCTCCCCTTCCCCTTCCTCGCCTCTCCCTCTCCCCTTCCTCTCCCCTCTCCTCTCCCCTTCCTCTCCCCTTCCTCTCCCTCTCCCTCTCTCCCTTCCCCTTCCTCTCCCCTTCCTCTCCCTCTCCTCTCCCTCTCCCCTTCCTCTCCCCTTCCTCTCCCTCTCCCCTTCCTCTCCCCTTCCTCTCCCCTTCCTCTCACTCTCCCCTTCCTCTCCCCTTCCTCCCCCTCTCCCCTTCCTCTCCCTCTCCCCTTCCTCTCACTCACCTCTTCTTCTCACTCTCCTCTTCCTCTCACTCTCCTCTCCCTCTCCCCTTCCTCTCCCCTTCCTCTGCCTCGCCTCTTCTTCTCACTCTCCCCTTCCTCTCACTCTCCTCTCCCTCTCCCCTTCCTCTCCCCTTCCTCTCCCCTTCCTCTCCCTCTCCCATTCCTCTCCCTCTCCCCTTCCTCTCCCCTCCCTCTCCCATTCCTCTCCTCTCACTCTCCCCTTCCTCTCCTCTCCCTCTCCCCTTCCTCTCCCTCTCCCTCTCCCATTCCTCTCCCTCTCCTCTCCCCTCCCTCTCCCATTCCTCTCCCCTCCCTCTCCCATTCCTCTCCTCTCCCTCTCCCCTTCCTCTCCCTTTCCTCTCCCCTTCCTCTCCCCTCCCTCTCCAATTCCTCTCCTCTCACTCTCCCCTTCCTCTCCTCTCACTCTCCCCTTCCTCTCCTCTCACTCTCCCCTTCCTCTCCCTCTCCCCTCCCTCTCCCATTCTTCTCCCTCTCCCCTTCCTCTCCCCTTCCTCTCCCCTTCCTCTCCCTCTCCCCTTCCTCTCCCTCTCCCATTCCTCTCCCTCTCCCCTTCCTCTCCCTTTCCTCTCCCCTTCCTCTCCCCTCCTCTCCCATTCCTCTCCTCTCACTCTCCCCTTCCTCTCCTCTCACTCTCCCCTTCCTCTCCTCTCACTCTCCCCTTCCTCTCCCTCTCCTCTCCCCTTCCTCTCCCATTCCTCTCCCCTTCCTCTCACTCTCCTCTCCCCTTCCTCTCACTCTCCTCTCACTCTCCCCTTCCTCTCACTCTCCCTCCTTTCACCCTCCCTTTTCATTCTCCTTGGACGTTACTTTCCAGAGAACGTACTCACCCCTCTCCTATCTCGATTATGACCATTGTGTTGTTGGTGAACTGGTTGTTGTTGAGGTGGTGGTGATTGACGTCGTGTTGTTCTTCTTTCTTGTGCCCTACCACGAGGTTCATTTCTTAATTGATGATCTTCTTCCTCCTGAAGCTGCATTGCATACTGTAAGCTGAGCAGCAAAATGAGAAAATATTTACCTTGTACGCACTACATTACAGGGCATAACTACTAACCAAATAAATTACACACCAACCCACCCACCAACTAAACCAATGAACCAGCCAACCCACCAACCATAAACTGAATCAACTTACTCAAATAATTCCTGTTCAGTCGTTTTCATTATTTGGTGGATTTGGATCTGAAGTTTCTTGGATCTGAGGTGCTTGTTGTGTTGGGAGCTGTGAGGCCTGAGAATGAGCTTGCTGTTGTAACATTGGCTGTTGTTGTTGTTCTTGCTGCTGCTGCTGCTGCTGCTGCTGCTGCTGCTGCTGTTGTTGTTGTGGTTGTTGTGCTTGCTGCTGTTGCTCTGATTGGATAGACAAGGCCAACATATAACTGAAAATAACAATTCACAGATCAATTGGGATTAATACAAGCCTCTCTGTAGTAACACTTGACCAATGAGGGAGTTTACATACTGTATAACTGATAGGGTTATCCAGTATAAATAAAGTTAGTTTAGTTTACTCTGGTTTCCTTCTGTAGTAACACTGGATCAATGAAGGATGGTTCTTACTGGACCTCTAGAGAGAACAGTTTAGATATGACTGATAGAGTTATCCAGTATAAATAAAGTTAGTTTAGTTTACTCTGGTTTCCTCCTGTAGTAACACTGGATCAATGAGGGATGGTCCTTACTGGACCTCTAGAGAGAACAGTTTAGATATGACTGATAGAGTTATCCAGTATAAATAAAGTTAGTTTTAGTTTACTCTGGTTTCCTCCTGCAGTAAACACTGGACAAATGAGGGATGGTCCTTACTGGACCTCTAGAGAGAACAGTTTAGATATGATTGATAGAGTTATCCAGTATGAATAAAGTTAGTTTAGTTTACTCTGGTTTCCTCCTGCAGTAACACTGGACAAATGAGGGATGGTCCTTACTGGACCTCTAGAGAGAACAGTTTAGATATGACTGATAGAGTTATCCAGTATAAATAAAGTTAGTTTAGTTTACTCTGGTTTCCTCCTGCAGTAACACTGGACAAATGAGGGATGGTCCTTACTGGACCTCTAGAGAGAACAGTTTAGATATGATTGATAGAGTTATCCAGTTATGAATAAAGTTAGTTTAGTTTTACTCTGGTTTCCTCCTGCAGTAACACTGGACCAATGAGGGATGGTCCTTACTGGACCTCTAGAGAGAACAGTTTAGATATGATTGATAGAGTTATCCAGTATGAATAAAGTTAGTTTAGTTTACTCTGGTTTCCTCCTGCAGTAACACTGGACAAATGAGGGATGGTCCTTACTGGACCTCTAGAGAGAACAGTTTAGATATGGCTGATAGAGTTATCCAGTATAAATAAAGTTAGTTTAGTTTACTCTGGTTTCCTCCTGTAGTAACACTGGACCAATGAGGGACGGTCCTTACTGGACCTCTAGAGAGAACAGTTTAGATATGACTGATAGAGTTATCCAGTACGAATAAAGTTAGTTTAGTTTACTCTGGTTTCCTCCTGCAGTAACACTGGATCAATGAGGGATGGTCCTTACTGGACTTCTAGGAAGAACAGTTTAGATATGACTGATAGAGTTATCCGGTATAAATAAAGTTAGTTTAGTTTACTCTGGTTTTCTCCTGTAGTAACACTGGACTAGTGAGGCAGTTTACATACTGTATAACTGATAGGGTTATCCAGTATAAATAAAGTTAGGTTTCCTTCTGTAGTAACACTGGACCAATGAGGGATGGTCCCTCTAGAGAGAACAGTTTAGATACTATATCTACAGACTTACTCCTGATCTTCTTGAGATAATGCTCCAGGACTCAGCAGGTTTGGTGGTTGTTGTTCCATTGGTAAAGTCTTGAAATCATTATCCACAAATACACTATCACCATCAACATTTGACAATGTCTGCCAAACTATGTGGTCCTCAGTTAAAAAACCTTGGTCAGTTAGAAGAAGGAACAGCTCATTCTAAAAAAACAAACATACAAATTGAGGGTTCTCTTTTTGACAAGTAAAATCATCTGGTGTTAGACAGAGTAAAACAATAAGGGTAAAAAAGTAGAGTGCTGTGTAGGCAGTGTTTTAGATAGAGCAAAGTGAAAAGATGGTAAACTGCTGAGAATAGTTTTGATAACGAAATACTGACGTTTCAAGCAGAGTCCTTCATCAGAGTAAAATGTAGAGTGTTGTGTAAGCAGTGTTTTAGATAGAGCAAAGTGAAAAGATGGTAAACTGCTGAGAATAGTTTTGATAATGAAATACTGACGTTTGAAGCAGAGTCCTTCATCAGAGTAAAATGTGATGAAATGAAACAGGGCTAAAATGGTAATACATCCAGAAATCCTAATGTGAGGGTGGGGAGTGGTAAACAAACTACATTCCCTGCTGCTTATATGCAAATCGCATATAAATATGAAAAAAAACAACACTTAAGCCTGAGCATACACTGAAAAAGTTTGTTTAAAAAAATAGAACAGTGCTCTAATCAGGAAAACTTGGTTTCTGAAACATTAAGTTTACCCTAGTACATGAAACTTGTTTTGGTAGTATATTACCTGGTGTTTATATAATGTGCTGAAATGATTATTCCTGAAAAATACACAAAGTTCATCTTTTTTCACTTTGGCGTTTAGTTCGCATAGACCATGATAAGTCAGCTGGTTTGCTGTCTCTTCAAGGAAGGACTCTGCCAAAAGACCTATACAGAGGAATTAAATGAATTATCAAAATACAAGGTGTTGCTACAGTTTACTGATTGATTCCAGTATAAATAAAGTTAGTTTACTCTGGTTTCCTCCTGTAGTAACACTGGACCAATGAAGGATGGTCCTTACTGGACCTCTAGGAAGAACAGTTTACATATGACTGATAGAGTTATCCAGTATAAATAAAGTTAGTTTAGTTTACTCTGGTTTACTTCTGTAGTAACACTGGACCAATGAGGGATGGTCCTTACTGGACCTCTAGGAAGAACAGTTTACATATGACTGATAGAGTTATCCAGTATAAATAAAGTTAGTTTAGTTTACTCTGGTTTCCTCCTACTGGACCTCTAGAGAGAACAGTTTAGATATGACTGATAGAGTTATCCAGTATAAATAAAGTTAGTTTAGTTTACTCTGGTTTACTTCTGTAGTAACACTGGATCAATGAAGGATGGTTCTTACTGGACCTCTAGAGAGAACAGTTTAGATATGACTGATAGGGTTAATATCCAGTATAAATTAAAGTTAGTTTAATTTACTCCGGTTTTCTTCTGTAGTAACACTGGATCAATGAAGAACAGTTTACAATATACATAATGACTGATACAGCTAAGCCTACGAACAAACCTTCTTGTACCAACTGACTTTGTGCATTTGCCTCCTTACAGGCAATGACTTTTTCCACTAACTGATTGTAACTTAGGCCACCAACAGCTGTCTTGTACTCTGTACTCTGAGGATCAACCAGCCAGCCATGATAAAGGTGAATATTTAATAAATCAAATACAACACATTCTGGAGTAAATTCAAAATCACCAACCCTGAAAAACAAAACATGTCAAAAACAATATTATTAAAGCCTACAGTACAGTACAGCACAGTACAGTACATCACAGTACAGCACAGTACAGCACAGTCACAGCACAGCACAGCACAGTACAGGTTTGCATTCGCCACTGTAAACATACATAATAATTTATTTTCTTTGAATTTTTGAGCAAAAAATTTCCCTCTTGCATGAGCAATGAGGGAAATACGAGGTTTACATTCCCTCGGAGAACAAAAGAATCTGAGGTGATCATGGTATTATTATTGAAATACTGCTATTCCCCCAACCTATTGTACATTATACATGTACACTATTGTACAGTAACACATTTGAATAATTTACATCCTACAGTACCCTGTAAATTTGACATTGACATCCAAACCAGTTTTCAATTTGGGAAGGATGCCCAATGCATCTTGCATATTCTGTTCAAAATTACGCTTATCTCCTTCAGCCATATTCTAAAATAAACAAATACAGAATTACCGTACAGCCAAATCACATGTTCTTTACTGTGCAACTTTGCGTTAAAATTGACAGTAACATTGCAGTTTTGACTTGCAAATGGTAAATTATGCAAATTTTAGTAACATACAAGTATTATATACTAACTGTATATAACAGATGGCGTGTGCTGTTAGGGCGCTGCCTCTCACCAATAGTTAAGCCCGGTTAGATGGGGTTAGTAGTAGTACTTGGATGGGTGACCGTCTGGGAACAACCCCATTCTCGAGCTTGAGACTCATGTGAGTAGAGCTTAGCTGGTCTCTCCTGTGCTCCGAGGGTTTTTCACCGGGTTCTCCGGTTTTCCTCCCTCCGTAAAATCAACACCTAGAGCTTATCTGTAATTCGTGGGCCGCTATGTGTCGTATGGCGGCTGCCTGAGCACCTTTGATATGCCTTCGACTCGGCCATGTCAAAAATTATTGTAAGGCACATTTGAAAACCTTAAAGTTGAATTTGCGTGGTATAAAATAAATATTATTAACTATGCTGTCAACCACCCAGGCTAGTATAGTGTAATGTCATTGTAGGCTGACTGGAAAGTTTGTATCACGCAACTGATCTTTCCATTGTGCAATATCACACGATAATTTCCCACAGCTAATGCAATTTTTGTAAAAAATTGCAGTGGCAGCGCAATTTTCTGAAAAATTGCCTGTGATCACGGAATTTTATTGCAGATTCAGTGCATGAAAAAAAACTGCATGAAAACTGATTGATTGAAAACTGCCATTTGTGGGTGCCCTGGAAACGACTTACTACCAAAATTAGTAGCAAAGGAGTGTTGTCACATGAGTGAAAGAATGCAGTCTTTACAGCAAGTCTATTCATTTTTATTATGGCAGTGTTCGACGTTACATCTAAAGGATGCAAATACTACTGTGGGAAGTACACTAGCCTACTTTCTAAGCCTTTCATTTCCACCATGAGCTTGGCCGCGTAGTCGGTTTGGGTTCTTGGGAAGACTGGGGAGAGGCTGGAAATGAGAAGGCCTAGCAACATTCGTAAAAAGGTCCTGCCCAGAATCGTTCTGGCACTTCGAGTGTTCCTGGGTTCTAGTGTAGCGATAGTATATTATATAAAAAGCATAAGGATGTCTGCAAAGATTTTACCAAAGATCTTGGTGATTGAAAGAAGGAAATTATGGAATATATTCCAATTGGATTCCAATTTAACTATTTAACTTTCAACTTTTGGTGGTTGCAGAAGGAAATCTAGTGATAAAAAAGCTAGGCCAGTGAACCTTCGTTCAGGTGAGTAGGCTTGTATTATTTTATGCAGATGGAAATAGTAAGTGTCTGGAAACACTTAGGATGTCATAACATCACAATTCTTCCTCAATAAACAACTGAGCTGTAAAGTGAAAGTGTTTACGAATTTTGCTAGACCTTCCCCAGCGCGTCCGTTCAGATCACTTCTGAAACGTGTCAACTGGCCACGTGGGAAGTCCATGACATATTTACATTGTGTATGTACAGTAGATATACTGTAAGGCACTGACTTGCAAGATCTTTTAACTATCAAAACGTCTTTGTTTACCTCTCATGTGATTACATTCCCTAGCATTAGGTTTCTTATTGATTTTTTATTGATCATTATTTTGGGCCCAACTAGTACTGATTTTAGTCATATTTTTCCACCCAAGCCCATGCAATTTTCACGCGATGCCTGTGCAAAATGGTGGCCAGACTCCTGGTGTGCATTTTACAAATTTTCCAGTCTGGATGGTGGGTTATTCTTCACTTGTACTGTACCTTATTTATACAGTAGACTAGCTTGCAAAACAGGCTCAATGGGTGGAGTGGGCACTCCCACGATCGGAAATCGCATAGAAAATCGGCCACTTTCATGGGGCAGTTCGCAATCCACGTGCGTGCTGGCTCAAGTGAATTGTTGGCCGTGTATTGATGACATTTACATGCAAGATATTCATTCTACGCATGCGTAGCTAATAGGGGTCAGCCCGTATTTCGCGAGCCTCGACAGCCACCATTTCCGATCGTGAGTGGGCACTCCACCCAGGAAGTCCGCTTTGCAGGCTAATAACAATAGTCACTTACTTCAGGAATCTCTCTGAGTACATGATCACCCAAATACTCCATCAGTTGACACGTCGTCACCATCTCTTGCATACTAGGAAACTTAATCGCCCTCCTCAATAACAGAATATTAATAATAGCAAGCAATGGACACGGGCCATTATCGTTCTGAGTGACTATAGGAGTCTTCACTGCTTTCCACGTTATCCATTTTACATAATACGTAGTATTCGTCAAATCATCCTTCACTAACGACTCTGTAGCCTGAGCGCCCACACTCTTCACCGTTTCCTCTCCCTCTGTACAAGCTGTTTCCTGTTTTTTTTTACAATCAAAAAGATCCTTATGCTCCATTTCCGAGGACTCGGCTTCGCCTTTCGAACTCGTTGAAACTTCGGAAGGAATATTTCCCAAATTGCTTTCTCCTGGTCCATTTTTTGAATCCTCTGTGACCTCAAGCGAATCTTCTTTTGTATCTTCATTACTTCCTTGGTTGTTTTCGCCCGTATTTCCCTCAGAATTAACCACCTGCGTTCCAAATTCTTTCTCTCTATCGACCGTATCCAACGCTCGCTCCTTCGAGCTCGAAGAGCCCTTAGTAACATCATTTTCTGGCTTTACTGGGTTCCCTTCTACGACGGATGAACTGTTGTCTTCCATGCTTTAGTCTTTGCTACACCATACTCGTTTAATGGTCGGCAAAAGGGGTAAAAATACTCCAAAAACAACGTCTCTCTCTCTTCTCAACAACAATCCGCCATCTTTGACTTTGAGTATAATATAATATTTAGAACGGAAATTAGAAAATTCGTCCCAGGCTTTCAACTGACGCGGTCAAGACAATCCCAGAATTCTTAGCTGCCCGGCCAGTGGAAGTCAGTGACTAAAAGGTATACACGAGAAGTCGATTTCAAGATGGCGGGGAAATTTCAAATTATTCTCTGAAATTCCCCAAAATCCAAAACCCCGAAAGATTTACAATTATCTACCCAAAAAAAGACCAGAAAAAAAATCTCAAATCAACGCAAAAAAGTTTTTTAAACTTCAAAATTCCGTAAAATCGTCTTTTTTATATATTAAAAAGGGGACAGATCCAAATAACATTTACAGTCAGTTTCATTTTGAAATCCGAAAGTCAAACGTATAATTGAAATGAACATTTCGAAGATACGTTGCAATGTTCAGAACTACATTGCGAGGTAGATACAAATTTAAGTCGGCAATTTGTTTCTGTTTAATCAAGTATCTGACTATTATTCTTCATTTCCATCAAACAGTACTACACAACAAATAATCTTCTACTCCGTGATTTCGCCAAAGGAATTCAATTCAAAGCTTATTAAATTCGAACTTCACAATGAACTTCGCGAACTTCCGTACCTAGTTCCCAAACCTTCCAACAAATGTTGACAAACGAATTTCAAAAGCAAGCTGAAACTGACTATAATAATAATTTAATATCCATAAAAAAATCATGTTTCGGGAGTGGACTGACCATTGATTAATTGTTTCATTCAAATTCATTGTGCCATTTTGCGGCGTAGAACAATTGGTTGAGCATTGTTTTGAACAATCAACAACGGCTATTGTTTCCAAACTTCCAATCTTCTAAACAATATGTGGAAATTTGGAAATATTAAAAGTAGAAAATTCGTAAGTTATTTTTACAAAAAAAACCCTGAAAATCTATTAAAAGGCCTTAAAAGTTGCCTTTAAAAGGATTCCTAAAAATTCATCGAGAAATGGATTTTTAAAAGACAAAAAAAATAAATCTTGTACACTACACTAAGTCACCAAATAAGAAATGAAGCTTAGCCAGCTTTTCAGTTTTCACTTTCAGTGGCCCTTGGCCGCCATCTTGAAACCTACTTTTCGTGTATACGTTTAAGTCAAAAGAAAGGGCGCGAAATTTTTTGAAAGTGAAAGTAGATTTAAAGTCCACCCTTCGACTTGGTTGAAGCTGTGTTCATTTTTATTATTATAAGTGTCCGAATAACGAAGGGAGAAATTGGAAACATCGTCGAAAGAACGTCTTTAAGGTAAGTAAAAGTGTAAATACTATTTACGAGTGTTAGAATTATGAAAAAAGCGGTCATTTTGAATCTGAAAATTTGAAATGGCTCGGCAGTCGGCATGGACACGAGTATTCTAATTTCTAAATATGTATTTATGGTCCTTTAATATGAAATTACGAATCTTGAGATAAATACTGTGTTTGGAAAAGTGTTAAAACAGACTATTTTATCAATATGAGTGTTTGAGAGGTGAAACAGAATTTGATATATATTAAATTTATGTATAAACTATTAAAATATATGTTTAACATAAAGGTATGTAGCTTTCCGGGGGGGGGTTCAGTGACGGATTAGGGCGGAAAGAATATTTTTGGATAGCATGCGACGAACCGCTAGCGAGGTCCGGATTTTAGAGTCTCTGAAATGGCATTTCCTGCATTTTGAGAGGAGAAGACATTTCTGAAGATTATAAAATACCAATTAATTATACATCTGCTCTAAAAAGGGCTCTCAATCGCCAATTATGCACCTATCAATGTTAAGCCCCAGGGGGGGTGGCAACCCACTGGGATATTGATATTTTTAGGGGGGAAATCATCAAATTCCCCTGCAGTAGAATAGCCTTGTTGGTCAAAACACCCCTCCCTGGGAAATATCAAGTGCTAAAATATAATATTAAGATCATTTTACGTGTCAAAAATCCCATCCCTTGAGCTTGTCAAGAAAGACAAATTTCCCAGTCTCAGGATATGTCGATCAATCAGTATCCTGTGGGTCCCCCCCCTGGGGCTTAACATTGATAGGTGCATTAAAAACAAACATAGTACCACTCAACAGAAAATTTAAATTTACCTCCTTCAGTTAACGTATGCCTTGGAGTCTGAAAAAAGGAAAGATTGGATGTTTCTTTGAGCCATCACACGTGTATATTAGGGGGGCTGAGCCCTCACTTCAGAATTTCAGGGGGGCTGCAGTCTGCAAAGTATGGCTATAGGTTGATTGGAAGTTTGCAATAGCTTGCCTCAGTGTCGACCCCCTCTTCAGCTTTCATATAGGAATTAAGGGACACATGGTTGAGTCTCAGAGTCTGAGACACCACTTTTGGGCGGCCACTATTTATGGGGGGTCACCTTTTGTGGGATCAACACTTTTGTGGGGTACTACTTTCAGTGGGCTACTACATTTGGCGGGTCCACTACTTTCAGTGGGCTTCTACTTTTGGGGGGGAGGGGTCACCTCTTTTGTGGGATCACTACATTTTTTAGGGGGGAGGTACTACTTTCAGTGAGCTACTACTTTTTTTGGGGGGGCGCTACTTTCAGTGGGCTAATACTTTGGGGGGGGGGGGCACTACTTTCAGTGAGCTACTACTTTGGGTGGGGCACTACTTTCAGTGGGCTACTACTTTTTTTTGGGGGGGTGGGGGCACTACTTTTGTGGGGCCAACACTTTTTTTTTTTTTGGGGGGGGGGCACTATTTTTGAATGACCACTACTTTTGGGGGGACCTTGCTAATATCCATTATATTATAGTAAAATCCCAAAAGTGGGATGTTTAGTACATTTATACACAGATTTTCCATTGCATATGTTAACAGTTTGTATCCATGTACTGTATATACAGAAGTATATTCATATCTTGTTTGTAAAAACGAGAAACTGAATAGCATTTTTATTAACTTTTTTTTTTGTTTCTACATACAGACAATATATTGTTTGTTTATTTAAAAATAGCACTTTAAACATGTTTAATAATAATGCATACTACTGTATCCTAATTCTATATTCTTAAATTTGTACAATGAAGTTTATATATGAAGTAATGTACCTTTTGTATCAAAAAGATGATTGCTAATCCTTGCTATACGGTAACCATATATAGTTAATAATAATATAATCGAAATATAGTAACTTAGGTTAGATATACTGCCGAAACAGAGAACGTAGGAATCTAACATTTCAAGCGAAGGCCCTTCATCAGAGAGAAATGTAAAGGTTTACGCTTCTCTCTGACGAGGGCCTTCGCTCGAAACGTTAGATTCCTACGTTCTCTGTTTCGGCAGTACATCTAACCTAAGTTACTATATTTCGATTGTTGTTTCAACACTGCCTACGCAGCACGCTACTTTTATTTCACTAATAATAATATACATGGTTTGGAAACCTGGCAAACTTCAAAGCGGTTAACAATCAAACTACGATTCATGTTGAAAGGTACATGAAGGTGCCAAATCCTTTGTTTTACGTTTATTAATATTTAAACAATACGGTTGAGTGATTGAACCCAAACATTGTTATTGGATGATTGCTTTATTATACAGAAAACACAATATGTTCAGTAACCGTGAAAGTGCAAAAATTTCCATAAACCTGAACAAAAACATAAAACAATGACTTTTGTTGAGCTTCCAAACCATGTCTATTTTCTATTAACTATGCTGTAACATGTAACAGTGTAACTGTATTACATTAATATTGTATTCATAATTGCACACTGACTAAGGAAATATTTTTAGTATACAACTGACAGAAACACATTAAACCAGAAAAATTGAAAATCCACTTTTACGAACAAAAAAACAGATGGCTCCTGGGATAATTTTTAAACAAGTTTTCTACTCACAACATACTTGGAGGAAATTGTGACAAATGTATACTTTATTTGTAGCAAAGGTATAAAAGCCGTATAGCATCTTTTTTTCCCCCCAAATTATTAGTCGAAGCTCTCAAAAATTTTGCTCACAACCAGTGAATATTGTAGTACTTATGGTAGTATATAGAGCTGTGCCAGATGCATTGACCAATCGTTTTATATATTTTTACAGTCAGATCATCAATGACAGCTAAGCATATTGTTTATTCACATTAATATTGTTCCTAATCATCATTGTTAGTTTTTCTAGTATAAATATTAAGGTGGTTCCATACAGTTTCTAGGAAATTGGAAAATACAAGTTTGAGAGTCCAAAACACGTGCATAAACAATTCGGAAAAAGAATAAACCTAAATGTTATGCATACTTAAACATTCTGACAATCAAAAACTGTTACCAAATAAATAGCAACAGTTGTTGCTATGGCAACAATGACGTTTCAAAATGGCTGCCAATTACCTTTCAAACTAATTTAATTCGAAAAAATCTTTGGTGACCTCCCATTTTTTTTCATTAAAACTTTTCTTGAAGTATGAGTAATCAATAGGCCGATTTAAAAAAAATTCTGTAGATCCAAATTTTTGGAAAATTAACAAACATGATTTTTCCGAGAAAAAAAATTATTCGTTCTACAGAATTATTTTAAAATCGGCCTATTGATTACTCATACTTCAAGAAAAGTTTTCATGAAAAAAAAATAGGGGGTCACCAATGGTAATTGGCAGCCATTTTGAAACGTCTTTGTCGCCATAGCAACAACTGTTGCTATTTATTTCCTAACAGTTTTTGATTGTCAGACTGTTTAACTATGCATAACATTTAGTTTTATTCTTTTCCCGAATTGTTTATGCACGTGTTTTGGACTCTCAAACTTGTATATTCCATTTTTCAAGAAACTGTATGGAGCCAACTTAAGGTACTTGTTATTACCTTAACATTGATTGTTCATCGTGGTTAATCAATTATTAATTGTCTATTGGTTGTGATTAATCAATTATTAATTGATTGATTGTTGATCGTGATTAATCAATTATTAATTGATTGTTCATTAACAAATAGATTCCATTTTGCCGTTGTCTGTTCAGTTATAGATGCACAGATGACGTCACAACGTGGTAAGAACAAAAAAGTGGTCCACGAGACGCAGTCGAGTGGGTCACTGATGTTCTTACCACGTTGT
>JAWNZC010000460.1:500000-595000 GCA_035771165.1 Paragorgia papillata | reverse complement strand
CCTTTTACTCCACTTCACTCCCTTTTACTCCACTTAACTCCACTTCACTCTACTCTACTTTACTTTACTCTATTCTTTCTATTCTTCTTTAGTCCACTCCACTCCACTCTTTGCTCCACTCTACTCTACTCTACTCCATTCTACTCCACTCCAACCCACCCCACCCCACTCCAACCCACCCCACTCCACTCCACTCCACCCCACTCCACTCCACTCCACTCCGCTCTACTCCACTCCACTCTACTCTACTCTACTCTACTCTACTCCACTCCACTCCACTCCACTCCACTCCACTCCACTCCACTCCACTCCACTCCACTCCACTCCACTCTACTCTACTCTACTCTACTCTACTCTACTCTACTCTACTCTACTCTACTCCACTCCACTCTACTCCATTCTACTCCACTCCACTCTACTCCACTCTACTCCATTCTACTCTACTCTACTCCACTCCACTCCACTCTACTCTACTCCACTCTACTCTACTCACCTAGTATTTGTCCACCTAATATTGGCAAGACCACGCCAAGAGCATAGAGCCAGCTTAGTTTTGATAATGGAGTATCATAAAGAACATATATAACTTTAGGAAAGAATGCCATGGCAGCAGTAATTACGAAGTATTCAAGAGAACTCCCGATGCATAAGAACACGTAACCAGGGATAGAAAATAATTCTTTTGTAACAGCGGGAAGCTTGCGAATGTCCATATGTGTTATCACTTCGGAAAACTGGAAGATCTGTCGAATGTAAAATCAGATATTTTAATTAAGACCTTGTTAGACCGGGCAAGTTTTCATGCAATTTTATCTCGCAACAGCATTAAGTTGTATGAACTATTACAGCGTATAACATGCTGTTTGACTGACTGACTGACTGATTGACTGACTGATTGACTGACTGACTGACAGTGACTGACTGACAGTGATTCTCTGACTAACTGACTGACAATGACTGATGGACAGTGATTGACTGACAGTAACTGATGGACAGTGATTGACTGACTGACTGACTGACAGTAACTGATGGACAGTGATTGACTGACTGAGTGACAGTGACTGATGGACAGTGATTGATTGACTGACTGACAGTGACTGATGGACAGTGATTGATTGACTGACTGACAGTGACTGATGGACAGTGATTGATTGACTGACTGACAGTGACTGATGGACAGTGACTGACTGACTGACAGTGACTGATGGACAGTGATTGATTGACTGTCAGTGACTGATGGACAGTGATTGATTGACTGACTGACAGTGACTGATGGACAGTGATTGACTGACTGACAGTGACTGATGGACAGTGATTGATTGACTGACTGTCAGTGACTGATGGACAGTGACTGACTGACTGTCAGTGACTGATGGACAGTGATTGACTGACTGACAGTGACTGATGGACAGTGATTGACTGACTGACAGTGACTGATGGACAGTGACTGACTGACTGTCAGTGACTGATGGACAGTGACTGACTGACTGACTGACTGACTGACTGACAGTGACTGATGGACAGTGACTGATTGACTGACTGACAGTGACTGATGGACAGTGATTGACTGACTGACAGTGACTGATGGACAGTGATTGATTGACTGACTGACAGTGACTGATGGACAGTGATTGACTGACTGATTGACAGTGACTGATGGACAGTGATTGACTGACAGTGACTGATGGACAGTGATTGATTGACTGATTGACAGTGACTGATGGACAGTGATTGACTGACTGATTGACAGTGATTGACTGACTGACTGACTGACAGTGACTGATGGACAGTGATTGATTGACTGACTGACTGACAGCGACTGATGGACAGTGATTGACTGACTGACTGACTGACAGTGACTGATGGACAGTGATTGACTGACTGACAGTGACAGTGACTGACTGACTGACTGACAGTGACTGACTGACAGTGATTGACTGACTGACTGACAGTGACTGATGGACAGTGATTGACTGACTGACTGACAGTGACTGATGGACAGTGATTGACTGACTGACTGACAGTGACTGAGTGACAGTGATTGACTGACTGACAGTGACAGTGACTGACTGACTGACTGACAGTGGCTGATTGACAATGACTGACTGACAGATGCACAGACAGACCGACAAACAGACGGACAGATTAGCAAACAAACAAACAGAAAGACAGACTGACAAACAAACAAACAAACAGACAGAAAGACAGACTGACAAACAAACAAACAAACAAACAAACGGATGGACAGATTTGACCTTGGGCATTTTTTTCAATCTACAGACACGTGTTTCGCTGTACTACAGCCCATCAGTGTAGTGTATGTATCAGTATATATATATATATATATACTATTGGAAGGGTGGGTTTTTGATTATATATATATATATATATATATTCGTTAATAGTTTGATAAAGGCTTCATACTTACGTGCGACTCATCGCTTCCCTCATCTTGTCCTAACGAATTTTCATGTTTTTTAGAAATCTTTTTCGGGAAGCCTAACATCCAGAGGGCAACGAAGAGCGAACATCCTATGCCAAGGACGTTGCCTAGCCACCAGTTGCCAATCCAGCGAGGATCATTTGAGGTCAGCTCCGTCTTTGCTCCTACATCCACGTAAAATGACAAGAATATGCCGCCAAGAAGGAAACCACACGCAGACCCTTAGGTAATAATTTACACAATTTATCAGGTATCGATGAATGTTATATAGGAAAACGGTCAGCAAAATTGGTCTGTAGGCTCATTGTCCACACTGATCTCCACTCTCTGTTATTACTTATCATGCATTTAAATCATAAATCCGTTTACGAATGGTGAATATACTCAGATGAGGGGCTAAGCAAATTCATAGCAAATTTATAGACGTTTCGTAGACGTCCGTCAAGCTCAATTATTCAGGAAATGTTTCTGAGCCCCAGATAGGGTTCGAACCTGCAACCTTCTGATGACCTTACCACTCTTAATGTCAACTACTTGCTTAGGAATCACATATGACTATGAATTTACAACCTTAGCTCTCCATCTGAGTCTCAGTAGCTCAATGGTTAGAGCATCTCACTGGTCATCAGAAGGTTGTGGGTTGTACACATATTCAATCTACGTTCAAATCATCTGAGTCTCAGTAGCTCAATGGTTAGAGCATCTCACTGGTCATCAGAAGGTTGTGGGTTGTACACATATTCAATCTACGTTCGAATCATCTGAGTCTCAGTAGCTCAATGGTTAGAGCATCTCACTGGTCATCAGAAGGTTGTGGGTTGTACACATATTCAATCTACGTTCGAATCATCTGAGTCTCAGTAGCTCAATGGTTAGAGCATCTCACTGGTCATCAGAAGGTTGTGGGTTGTACACATATTCAATCTACGTTCAAATCATCTGAGTCTCAGTAGCTCAATGGTTAGAGCATCTCACTGGTCATCAGAAGGTTGAGGGTTGTACACATATTCAATCTACGTTCAAATCATCTGAGTCTCAGTAGCTCAATGGTTCGATCATCTCACTGGTCATCAGAAGGTTGAAGGTTTGATCCCTGCCTGGGGCTCAGAAACATTTTGTGAGTATTTGAGCTTGACGAACGTCTACCAAACACACGTTACTCTTGCGTATATCATACATTAAGCATGAAACCATTTTCCGACCTACCTACTGTTCCTGAGGCTCCGAATATCCCAATGTAGATAGGAGCCACTTGCCGCTTCACGCTCTCGTCCAAGTACGCCACGCCCAAAACATACAAAGGTGAGCCCGCGATACCGATGAGAAACATGCCAAGACAGAAGATGGTTGGGTAATACCACTTCCCCAGGGCATCATTGTTACCACACGACTCTGCAGATTTGGTTGTGTTGGTTGCACAAACATCAGGAAGTTGGTGCTCGCCTAAGAGATCAATCATTGGTCAGCAAATGTTGTGCCTATTTAGGATGAGGGGAGCACGGGTGACGTGTGCTGTTAGCGCGCTGCTTCTCACCAAAAAGTTAAGCCCGGTTAGACGGGGTTAGTACTTGGATGGGTGACCACTTGGGAATGACCCCGTTGTCGAGCTTGGAAGTTGGAACTCATGTGAGTAGAGTTGTAGTTGATCTCTCCTGTGCTTCGAGGGTTTTTACCGTGTTCTCCCATTTTCCTCCCCTGGCCGCTGGCTGCGAAAATTTACGAATTTACGTTTATGAATACCTTGACCAATACCTTTACCAATACCTTGACCAATACGTTGACCAATACCTTGACCAATACCTTTACCAATACCTTTGCCAATACCTTGACCAATACCTTTACCAATACCTTGACCAATAAGTTGACCAATACCTTGACCAATACCTTTACCAATACCTTGACCAATGCCTTGACCAATACCTTTACGAATACCTTTACGAATACCTTGACCAATACCTTGACCAATACGTTGACCAATACCTTTACAACATACCTGCTTCGTAGTCTCCAATGATTAAGTGTGGTAAAATAAATATAAAGTTAGCAATAGAAAGAATGATCAACCCCGAGCCCAACCATCTTGACTTGCTTTGCTGTCCTCCATAGTAACTCACAAACGCTGTCACCAACAAACAAGCCACGTCATACATACTCGTTATCAGTCCCATGACCGAGCTGTCATAAAAGAGGTCACAGATAAAAATTGGTTAATACAAGGATCGCACAAATGTAACAAATACTCGGGAAATGTTTCTGAGCCCCAGACAGGGATGAAACCTACAACCTGTCACCTTCTGATGACCAGTGAGATGATCTAACCATTGAGCTACTGAGACTCAGATGATTTGAACGTAGATTGAATATGCGTACAACCCACAACCTTCTGATGACCAGTGAGATGCTCTAACCATTGAGCTACTGAGACTCAGATGATTTGAACGTAGATTGAATATGTGTACAACCCACAACCTTCTGATGACCAGTGAGATGCTCTAACCATTGAGCTACTGAGACTCAGATGATTTGAACGTAGATTGAATATGTGTACAACCCACAACCTTCTGATGACCAGTGAGATGCTCTAACCATTGAGCTACTGAGACTCAGATGATTTGAACGTAGATTGAATATGTGTACAACCCACAACCTTCTGATCACCAGTGAGATGCTCTAACCATTGAGCTACTGAGACTCAGATGATTTGAACGTAGATTGAATATGTGTACAACCCACAACCTTCTGATGACCAGTGAGATGCTCTAACCATTGAGCTACTGAGACTCAGATGATTTGAACGTAGATTGAATATGTGTACAACCCACAACCTTCTGATGACCAGTGAGATGCTCTAACCATTGAGCTACTGAGACTCAGATGATTTGAACGTAGATTGAATATGTGTACAACCCACAACCTTCTGATGACCAGTGAGATGCTCTAACCATTGAGCTACTGAGACTAAGATGATTTGAACGTAGATTGAATATGTGTACAACCCACAACCTTCTGATCACCAGTGAGATGCTCTAATCATTGAGCTACTGAGACTCAGATGAAAAAAAAACCACCGACAAAACCCCCAAATTACTAAATTCAGACAAAAAAAACGCATTCTCCTTTTACAAATTATTTTCAGTGAAGAAGTATCGCGTTCTCAACAAATGAGTCATCGTCTCAAACAGTTCGATCTCCATCTGAGTCTCAGTAGCTCAATGGTTAGAGCATCTCACTGGTGATTAGAAGGTTGTGGGTTGTACACATATTCAATCTACGTTCAAATCATCTGAGTCTCAGTAGCTCAATGGTTAGAGCATCTCACTGGTCATCAGAAGGTTGTGGGTTGTACACATATTCAATCTACGTTCAAATCATCTGAGTCTCAGTAGCTCAATGGTTAGAGCGTCTAACTGGTCATCAGAAGGTTGTGGGTTGTACACATATTCAATCTACGTTCAAATCATCTGAGTCTCAGTAGCTCAATGGTTAGAGCATCTCACTGGTCATCAGAAGGTTGTGGGTTGTACACATATTCAATCAACGTTCAAATCATCTGAGTCTCAGTAGCTCAATGGTTAGAGCATCTCACTGGTCATCAGAAGGTTGTGGGTTGTACACATATTCAATCAACGTTCAAATCATCTGCGTCTCAGTAGCTCAATGGTTAGAGCATCTCACTGGTGATCAGAAGGTTGTGGGTTGTACACATATTTAATCTACGTTCAAATCATCTGAGTCTCAGTAGCTCAATGGTTAGAGCGTCTAACTGGTCATTACAGTGTTGGAGGTTCGAATCCTGTCTGGGGCTCAGAATAAGTATTTGACCTTAACGAACGTCTACGAAACGTCTGTTCAAAGATTATTAAGTAATAGCTAAAGCATGAGCAGTGATCTGTATGTGATTTACAAGGCGAGCTGCACGCGAGTCGTAGTAAATCAGATACAGATCCGCTGGGAATACTTTATCGTACTTATCAAATGGACGCATCTAAATAGCCATGTTTTCAAACTATGTTCCAAGTTGGAGTGATTTTAGCTAAGTAAATTGAGGAAAAAGTTTATGTAAATCAAGACGAATCTTTTTGCGATTTACAGATATTGATTAAATATTCATTTCTTTTGAATTTTCTTCATGAATTATTAATTAATTTGATATGTAATATAGATACAGCATGAGCAGCGATCTGTATCTGATTTACAAGGCGAGCTGCAAGCGAGCTGTAGTAAATCAGATACAGCTCGGCTGCGAATGCTTTATCTTTCTTAAAATACAAATGCATCTAAGTAATCAAGTTCACCAACTATTTGGGGGATAGGGTCTGTTTTAGCCGAGAAAATCGAAGCTAAAGTTTATGTAAATCAGGACGATGCTGTATCCGATTTACAACCACTGCTACGGTATTGATTTCTTTTGTGTTTTCCTCATGAATTATTAATGAGTATTTTAAATAATTATAAACTTGATAGTAATCGTACCTTGATAGTCCAAAGCGTTTCTCTATGGTCGACACAGACACTGAATAAGTGCCGTTTGTAACCATACTTAAACTGAAGTAAAAGGAACACAAGCAAGCCAGTAGCCATGGCGATGAGTTAACGAACTGAAGAGATGATGGATGAAACTTATTCCAGCCAAAACGCGACGAAGGCATCAAGAATTATTAATCTAAAACAAGAAAAATAAAAACATTAAATTCAAGTGAACACCTTGGAGCCTTCGCGAGGCAAATTTAGTTTTTGACTTTTGCTGTTGATGTTTGAAAAAAAAAATTTAAACTTTCTTTCGTGTGACTACCATCCTTGCCAAAAAGTCTTCAATGGGTAATTTGAAATGGAAATCGTCAAAACAGCAAAGTTTCCCAACAATTTTAGCTAGGATTGTATAGGTTGAGTTTGATGTATGACATTATATATATATTGTATATATTGAATATGTGTACAACCCACAACCTTCTGATCACCAGTGAGATGCTCTAACCATTGAGCTACTGAGACTCAGATGATTTGAACGTAAATTGAATATGTGTACAACCCACAACCTTCTGATCACCAGTGAGATGCTCTAATCATTGAGCTACTGAGACTCAGATGATTTGAACGTAGATTGAATATGTGTACAACCCACAACCTTCTGATCACCAGTGAGATGCTCTAACCATTGAGCTACTGAGACTCAGATGATTTGAACGTAGATTGAATATGTGTACAACCCACAACCTTCTGATCACCAGTGAGATGCTCTAACCATTGAGCTACTGAGACTCAGATGATTTGAACGTAGATTGAATATGTGTACAACCCACAACCTTCTGATGACCAGTGAGATGCTCTAACCATTGAGCTACTGAGACTCAGATGATTTGAACGTAGATTGAATATGTGTACAACCCACAACCTTCTGATGACCAGTGAGATGCTCTAACCATTGAGCTACTGAGACTCAGATGATTTGAACGTAGATTGAATATGTGTACAACCCACAACCTTCTGATGACCAGTGAGATGCTCTAACCATTGAGCTACTGAGACTCAGATGATTTGAACGTAGATTGAATATGTGTACAACCCACAACCTTCTGATGACCAGTGAGATGCTCTAACCATTGAGCTACTGAGACTCGGATGATTTGAACGTAGATTGAATATGTGTACAACCCACAACCTTCTGATGACCAGTGAGATGCTCTAACCATTGAGCTACTGAGACTCAGATGATTTGAACGTAGATTGAATATGTGTACAACCGACAACCTGGTGACCAGTGAGATGCTCTAACCATTGAGCTACTGAGACTCAACTGAGACTACTGAGAAAATTTGAATGTGTAGAATTGTAATGTTCAGAACTACATTGCGAGGTAGATACAAATTTAAGTCGGCAATTTGTTTCTGTTTAACCAAGTATCTATTATTCTTCATTTCCATCACTATACAACAAATAATCTTCTATACTCCGTGATTTCGCCAAAGGAATTCAATTCAGAGCTTATTAAATTCGAACTTTACAATGAACTTCGCGAACTTCCGTACCTAGTTCCCAACCTTCCAAGAAATGTTGACAAACGAATTTCAAAAGCAAGCTGAAACTGACTATAAAGGTTCAGAAATCCTTCATAGTTGTTAGGCTTTAGATGTACAGCTTTAATTTTCAGAATTTCAACATAAGGGAATTTAGGCTTAGGATAGCCTAACAGCGCCTTCCTAGTCGGGTTTTTTTTTATACATTGCCCACTGTTCCGACAAACACGAAACGGTAAAAACAACAACATTCGCAATGACCTTGTCTGATCCTAGTTTACATAAAATCTTTTAGATTTTGTATTGTGTAATTTACGCTGAAGCCGTTATTAATTGCTCCGCTAAAATTCCAAACATTTTACCACGCTTTAAAAACAAAAGACATTTTTTCTCCAACTGCGAGACCCTAAGCGGATTAATTGATGGCATTGAATTCTTATCCCTTCGTGATCAGTTGCTGAAGTATTTTTACGTTCCAAGCTTAGTACATGGCCTTGTGTGTTTGAAAACGCAGATGTTTTACGCTTGTTTCGTTTCCGTCTAGTAATAAACCGGATAAAATATGTTTTTTAGTTTAACTTTTAAGATAATTCGTTACATGTAGTTAATTTTTGAATTCGATTTCCATTAGTCAAGTAAAAGTGAAGTTTCTTGTGTTTTAAGCTTGATGTCAAGACTGAGGAATTATAATAATTAATAATAATTAATAATGTCCTGAGGAGAACACTTTTTATTACATAAGCACTGCTAGTGCCCTGAGGTGATGGGTTGACCTCTTCATTTTAGTAAAAACAGTACAGCGGCAAAGAGAAGTTTATAATTGTAATGTAAATTTAGTTGGCTTTTTTTAGCCATTTCCTAGGGATTCTTATATTTACAATGTTGGTTGTGGTCGTGATGGTGGTGGTAGTGATGATGATGATGGTGGTGGTGGTGGTGATGATGGTGGTGGTGGTGATGATGGTGGTGGTGGTGGTGATGATGGTGGTGGTGGTGATGATGATGGTGGTGGTGGTGATGATGGTGGTGGTGGTGGTGGTGGTGGTGATGGTAGTGGTGATGATCAGGTGGTGGTGGTAATTATGGTGATGATGATAGTGGTGGTGGTGATGATCATGGTGGTGGTCATGGTGGTGGTCGTGATGGTGGTGGTGATGATGGTTGTGGTTGTGGTAATGGTGGTGGCGATGATGACGGTGGAGGTGATGATGATGATAATGGTGGTGATAAAGGTGATGATGATGGTGGTGGTGATGGTCCTAATGGTGGTGATGGCAATGTGATTGCGAGTGATGATGGTGATGATTGTGATGATGGTGGTGGTGGTGATGATTATGGTGATGATGGTCGTGGTGGTGGTTATGATGGTAGTGGTGATGATGATGGTGGTAGTGATGATTATGGTGATGATGGTCGTGGTGATGATGATGGTGATGGTGATTATAGTAATGATGGTAGTGGTGATGATGATGGTGGTGGTGATGATTATGGTGATGATGGTCGTGGTGGTGGTTATGATGGTAGTGGTGATGATGATGGTGGTAGTGATGATTATGGTGACGTTGGTCGTGGTGATGATGATGGTGATGATGATTATAGTAATGATGGTGGTGATGATGGTCGTGGTGGTGATGATGATCGTGGTGGTGATGGTGGTGGTGATGATGATGGTCGTGGTGATGATGGTGGTGATGATGGTGGTGGTGATGATGGTGGTGATGATGGTGGTGATGATGGTGGTGGTGATGATGATTATGGTGATGTTGGTCGTGGTGATGATGATTATGGCGATGATGATGATGGTGGTGATGATGATGGGGGTGGTGATGATAATGGTGATGATAGTGGTGATTTGATAACTATGGTGATGAAGATGGTGGTGATGGTGATAGTGATGGTGGTAATAATCATGATGGCTTTTATAATCATGAGTAAAGTTCGTTTACAAGTTACAAGGTTGACAGCAACGCTGCAAGTTATCTCGCAATGATTTGTGTGAAAAGTCGTCCAAAACACGGAGACGAAAGTTCAAAGTCAAAACGTCTGAACCATCAAGCAAAATGTGACAAATTGTACGAGAAATCGTCTAGTGTTCCACCCTCTTTATTGAAACTGAGTTTATGTCTCTTAAAACTAATTACATACTGCGGGTTTGTGAAAGCGCTGAAGCCAATCAACATAATCTTTGACCTTGGCGTGTTTTTACTAAATACTGCATTTCATTAACTCCAACCTATTCAACTATAAGAACTGTATGACTTCATTGTTTGTTTTTACACAAAAATTGCAAACACAAACTAATTTGCCATATAGGTCACTGGTCATTGTCTTATAGGTGTATAAGCTAGGCAGTAAACACACTAGTGGGTCAGGTTAGTGTATAAGCTAGGCAGTAAACACACTAGTGAGTCAGGTTAGTGTATAAGCTAGGCAGTAAACACACTAGTGAGTCAGGTTAGTGTATAAGCTAGGCAGTAAACACACTAGTGGGTCAGGTTAGTGTATAAGCTAGGCAGTAAACACACTAGTGAGTCAGGTTAGTGTATAAGCTAGGCAGTAAACACACTAGTGGGTCAGGTTAGTGTATAAGCTAGGCAGTAAACACACTAGTGGGTCAGGTTAGTGTATAAGCTAGGCAGTAAACACACTAGTGAGTCAGGTTAGTGTATAAGCTAGGCAGTAAACACACTAGTGGATCAGGTTAGTGTATAAGCTAGGCAGTAAACACACTAGTGAGTCAGGTTAGTGTATAAGCTAGGCAGTAAACACACTAGTGGGTCAGGTTAGTGTATAAGCTAGGCAGTAAACACACTAGTGGGTCAGGTTAGTGTATAAGCTAGGCAGTAAACACACTAGTGGATCAGGTTAGTGTATAAGCTAGGCAGTAAACACACTAGTGAGTCAGGTTAGTGTATAAGCTAGGCAGTAAACACACTAGTGGGTCAGGTTAGTGTATAAGCTAGGCAGTAAACACACTAGTGGGTCAGGTTAGTGTATAAGCTAGGCAGTAAACACACTAGTGGGTCAGGTTAGTGTATAAGCTAGGCAGTAAACACACTAGTGGGTCAGGTTAGTGTATAAGCTAGGTAGTAAACACACTAGTGGGTCAGGTTAGTGTATAAGCTAGGCAGTAAACACACTAGTGGATCAGGTTAGTGTATAAGCTAGGCAGTAAACACACTAGTGAGTCAGGTTAGTGTATAAGCTAGGCAGTAAACACACTAGTGGGTCAGGTTAGTGTATAAGCTAGGCAGTAAACACATTAGTGGGTCAGGTTAGTGTATAAGCTAGGCAGTAAACACACTAGTGGGTCAGGTTAGTGTATAAGCTAGGCAGTAAACACACTAGTGGGTCAGGTTAGTGTATAAGCTAGGCAGTAAACACACTAGTGGATCAGGTTACGCAAAACCATGAACCATTTCTTAAATGGCCAAACATGCAACGCCCGCACTGCCTTGTAACAACTGACTGACATGTGGACTCGATGACTTGTATTGTTTATATCAAATTATTATAAACTAATAGGTCCTTTATTCATTCAAGTATGTCTCTAAATCTACACCTTAATGCCTTCCGAAACTCATCCTTGCTTTCGATCTTTCCTTTCAGAATTCCCGCAGTTTTTTGAAGCTCAAAGCCCGTTTCTTGGTAAGTTAATTAAGTTCATTAAAAGACTGTGATCAATTTATAGTCTAATATTTTGAAAGCGTTTCGCACAGCGCTGCATGGGGTGATACACGTTCTACCTCAGCGAATCCGAAAACTTTGATATTAACCGTTATAATTTTCTCTTTATAAATCAATTTCGGTGCTAACTAACTATAATTCGCTAATATCATTAGTATCCGCGAAACAATACCGGAAATTGAATCCTGTTAGATCAATATAACTTTTAGACCCCGTTTACACTAGAGCAAAAGTTTCCGCATTCGTAAATGTCTCCGGATTCACTTCGTACCAAGTATTCGGATTCGTTAGGCGTTTACACTACAACAGTATTCGCAGATTCGGCCCTTTACACTAAACTCGGAATTCCTTTAATTCAGTTAATATGTTGATCATGTTGGTTCCACCGCAACCTCACATGACTACGAGCGGAAGAGTATCCGAATTCATCGGAATAACCGTTCACATTACGTATTGTCTCGGATTCAAAAGTATTCGGATACGAAGTTTCTACATTTTTTTCCGGATTCGAAATCTCCGGATACGTGATCAAACCGGAAAGTTTTTATTCCGGATTCATTCTTTTGTGTGTAAACGGCAAAACGAATCCGCTACTAAAACGTTCCGGCTTCGTCACGAATCCGAAAACTTTTGCTCCAGTGTAAAGATTCTGTGACCGGTTCTCACTTGTCGTAAGAATCGGGGATTTTCCCTGTCCCCAATCGTATTTTAAGGGGCCAATATATCAGCTTGTTGGGCAAATGTCAGCTTGTTTCGGGGGGGGGGCAGAGGCATCCTCCCCAGGACGTTTTCTTAAAATTTGAGGCCCGTGATGGCATTTCCGGCATTCTGGCAGCACTTTCGAGCTACATTTTAAAAGCTTTCCAACATATTTTAAATGCACATTTTATTATTTTTAACAAAGAATTTGTCCAAATTAGACTTTCGATTTTTTCGTCTGGGCAAAGCGGGCTGAAAAAACTCTTGAACTCGCTTCGATACGCGTTCGTTTGCTTGACTGTGTGAATAAATAGTGCTGAAAGGAACTGAAATAGAACATCAAAATGTTGTTCGTGTGTTTCGTGATCATAGCGAAGATTTAATAAATTAATTAGTCTTCGTGAAGACGCTTCAGTCGTGGGTTAACTAAGACTATAACAATCTTTTTATTAACTAAGGGCTTACAAAAGATTGTGTCGACATAAATAATAGACTAATTAGTGTAAAACTTGAGTAAAACTAACGTAACTTTGCCCTTATTTACTTAATAATTACGAATTTCGGCCTGAAATCATCCACGTCAATTCAAAACTCATCCCGGCTTACTGGGCTAGCCCGCTCCATGTAATCGGAATTAACAGCAATCGCAAAGGCGAAGCCTGAATCGAAGACCGCAGAGGCTCTATACCGCGCTAGCAAAGGTGGGAGTGGGGCACTGGTGACATATTTACGATCAAGACAGTTGTCAGCCACATCTGGGGAGCACGGGTGGCGTTAGACTTTGGCGTGTGCTGTTAGCGCGCTGCCTCTCACCAAAAAGTTAAGCCCGGTTAGACGGGGTTAGTACTTGGATGGGTGACCGCTTGGGAATGACCCCGTTGTCGGGCTTGGACTCATGTGAGTAGAGTTGTAGTTGATCTCTCCTGTGCTTCGAGGGTTTTTCGCTGGGATCTCCGGTTTTCCTTCCTCCGTAAAATCAACACCGAACATCTCAGCTGTGATCCGTGGTCTGAACTGTGTCGTATGGCGACTGCCTGGAGCGCCTTTGATATGCCTCGACACGGCCACGTTCATCTGCGTCCTTCGCAACTCAGCCACTGGCTGCAAGTAAGGATGATTAGTCCCCAGTCCTTTATCCTTATCCCCCAGTCCTTTATCTTTATCCCCCAGTCCTTTATCCTTATCCCCCAGTCCTTTATCCTTATCCCCCAGTCCTTTATCCTTATCCCCCAGTCCTTTATCTTTATCCCCCAGTCCTTTATCTTTATCCCCCAGTCCTTTATCCTTATCCCCCCAGTCCTTTATCCTTATCCCCCAGTCCAATATCCTTACCCCCCAGTCCTTTATCCTTATCCCCCAGTCCTTTATCCTTATCCCCCAGTCCTTTATCCTTATCCCCCAGTCCTTTATCCTTATCCCCCAGTCCTTTATCCTTATCCCCCAGTCCTTTATCCTTATCCCCCAGTCCTTTATCCTTATCCCCCAGTCCTTTATCTTTATCCCCCAGTCCTTTATCCTTATCCCCCCAGTCCTTTATCCTTATCCCCCAGTCCAATATCCTTACCCCCAGTCCTTTATCCTTATCCCCCAGTCCTTTATCCTTATCCCCCAGTCCAATATCCTTATCCCCCAGTCCTTTATCCTTATCCCCCAGTCCTTTATCTTTATCCCCCAGTCCTTTATCCTTATCCCCCAGTCCAATATCCTTATCCCCCAGTCCTTTATCCTTATCCCCCAGTCCTTTATCCTTATCCCCCAGTCCTTTATCCTTATCCCCCAGTCCTTTATCCTTATCCCCCGGTCCTTTATCCTTATCCCCCAGTCCAATATCCTTATCCCCCAGTCCAATATCCTTATCCCCCAGTCCTTTATCCTTATCCCCCAGTCCTTTATCCTTATCCCCCAGTCCAATATCCTTATCCCCCAGTCCTTTATCCTTATCCCCCAGTCCTTTATCTTTATCCCCCAGTCCTTTATCCTTATCCCCCAGTCCAATATCCTTATCCCCCAGTCCTTTATCCTTATCCCCCAGTCCTTTATCCTTATCCCCCAGTCCTTTATCCTTATCCCCCAGTCCTTTATCCTTATCCCCCAGTCCTTTATCCTTATCCCCCAGTCCTTTATCCTTATCCCCCAGTCCTTTATCCTTATCCCCCCAGTCCTTTATCCTTATCCCCCAGTCCAATATCCTTATCCCCCAGTCCTTTATCCTTATCCCCCAGTCCAATATCCTTATTCCCCAGTCCTTTATCCTTATCCCCCAGTCCTTTATCCTTATCCCCCAGTCCTTTATCCTTATCCCCCAGTCCTTTATCCTTATCCCCCAGTCCTTTATCCTTATCCCCCAGTCCTTTATCCTTATCCCCCAGTCCTTTATCTTTATCCCCCAGTCCTTTATCCTTATCCCCCAGTCCTTTATCCTTATCCCCCAGTCCTTTATCCTTATCTGATCACTGTTAAACTACAAAGTTATAGTCAGTCTATTTCGAAATCTACCAACATTGTGCAAGAACACCTTGATCAAAAGGCAAAGCTGTTCAACTTTTTGTCTCCAACTCCAAAAGCAAAAGGAGCAAAGAACTTACAACATGCCTCACGGCCTCACTCCATCACACAGCACTGGAAGCATGAATAGTATAGCGGAAATTAAAAATGCAAGATCGTGACACCCAGAACTCGGTCTACCACAGGTAGCCCGAGTAATAATCACAACATTATAAGGAGCTAGCGATTCTATATCAGGAAAAATAGGGAGCGGCAATTGCCCCCTAGCTCCGCGACTTTTAAAATCGATGTTCGTGCATTATTTCTGACCCCATACTAGTACGAAAATTCAGAATTAATCAGTCAAGTATATGGTGTTGACAACTTGCATAATTCCAACAATTACGAGGCGACAAAAACCGTTGTACGATAGTTAACGTTAGAAACAATCATTTCATTCGTTTTTGACAAAGCTACTTAGCCTTGATGTTACAATTCGTGTGTCGAAGTCCAAAGCCGGCTTTTTGAACGCAACGTGGCGCCTCTAATTACATTAAACACCGTTGTTTGTTTTTTTGTTGTGGCAACTGTCCCGTTGACCCTTGATCAACCGAACGAGAAAATCCAACAAACTCTCGTCTATTCTTGTGCATTTTCGTCAAAACTTTGAACCGGTGCCCTGGACATTTTACTCTGATGAAGGGCTCTACTCAAAACGTCAGTATTTCGTTATTAAAACTAATCTCGACAGTTCACCATCTTTAAGATTTTCTGTACATCATAACACACTGCCTACGTAGCATGGTTTACTCTGATGAAGAACTTTGGTTTAAAACGTCAGTATTTCGTTCTCTAAAGTCTCAACAGTTCACCATCTTTAAGATTTTCTATACATCATAACACACTGCCTACGTAGCATGGTTTACTCTGATGAAGAACTTTGGTTTAAAACGTCAGTATTTCGTTCTCTAAAGTCTCAACAGTTCACCATCTTTAATATTTTCTATACATCATAACACACTGCCTACGTAGCATGGTTTACTCTGATGAAGAACTTTGGTTTAAAACGTCAGTATTTCATTCTCTAAAATCACGGCATGATTACATCATAACACAATGTCTTTAGCTTTACAGAGGGCGATTACATAAGCAGGGTTAACCGGGTGACATATACTTAAGACCATACGTGGCCTTAAAACTCGCATAAACTATAAATTTCCAAAGAAGAATTGGTTTAGTTTAGATGTAAACGAATCATATAACTTCGATTTAAATCCCTTCTTGCGGCCTCCAAATTGATTTCATGACACGAGTCAACTAACCAGCCTGAAAGCGGATTTGGATGTCTGCGGTACTGAGGAAAATGTCAGAGAGAGGATAAAGAGCGGATGGGCGAAGTTGAGGGAGGTGAGCTGTGTGGTGTTGGATAGGAAAATGCCTATAGGAGACTGAGAAGGAAGATATACACCACAGTGGTGAAACCAGCGATAATGTACGGGTCTGAAACGTGGGCTTTGCGGAAGAAGGAGGAGCAACAGTTGGATAGAACAGAAATGAGAATGCTGAGATGGATGCATGGAATATCATTAAGAGAGAGACGTAGAAATGACGACATACGAGATGAAGTTGGCGTAATGGCAATATCGGAGAAGATTAGAGAAGCTGGAATGAGATGGTACGGTCACGTGGTGAGAAGAGAGGAGGACAATCCGATAAAGATTGCATGGAGATATCCGATAGAAGGTCGACGAACGGTTGGTAGGCAGAGGATGGGATGGAGAGATGCCTATATGAATGTTATGATCATCTTCGGAGATGATCTTGTTCAAAAGCTGGTCATGCCAGCTTTTGAACAAGGAAAATTGTTCGTGTGTATAGTCGTCAAGGAAAACTTGACAAGATCATTTCCGAAGCTTATTACGCGACCATTGCCGTCAAGGAAAACTTGTCCAACCGTACACACGAGCAATTATAAATTGCCAAGGAAAATGTTTGGGGAAAAAACTTGTTCATCGTACACACGAGCAAGGAAAGCTACCAAGGAACTTGTCAAGAAAAACTTGGTCGTCTGTGCTGGGCTTAAGGAGTCAAAGGGCTAAAATAGTCTCGTGTTAGCCAAAATAGCATAATAAATTCAACCACCCTTTCGATTTTTGATAGTCAAAAGGTTAAAGGACCTTACTGTATAATTTGCAGACGATTTTTCTTGATCTTTGTCAAATAAATAGAGAATATTAATAAATGTGCAGAAACATAAAATTTATTCCAAATGATGACCATGCATGCCGATGATATCTCACGAGTAAGCAAAGCGAACGAGTAAATATATCCTGTTCAACACGAGAAATAAATTTCATATTTCCACTAAACATCCATGCATGTATCGCTCTTAAAATGTATATATTCTACACTCGAATTTTCCTTCACCCAAAATCCTTAGAACATGCTATGTAATCGAGTGAAATGCCCAATATCACTTATAATATACCCAATTCTCTCCTGGCATTACCACCTTAATATATATACAGAACTCGCGATCAAGCTCTCGGCAACACCCTCCGTGGCTCAGTGGTCAGAGCATTGCACTAGAATCGCAAGGTCGTGGGTTCAATTCCTGCCGGAAGGCCTATGTAGTTGCATTTTTCGCAACTGGTCCCGGTTTGGTCTTAAAATGTATATATTCTACACTCGAATTTTCCTTCACCCAAAATCCTAAAACATGCCATGTATCGTTCTGTTTATTATATATAAAAAAGAGTCCTATTTCCCCAGAAAAATAGAGCAGTTGTACTCTAATGCGTTTCATATGATAATCGACACATGTAAGACATGGCTTTGTGCAATGTAACAGAGTAGACGTTTGTTGGACGTTCGTCTCGTATGGAGTATTTGGATTCGTTAGGCGTTTACACTACAACAGTATTCGCAGATCGGCCCTTTACACTAAACTCGGAATTCCTTTAATTCAGTTAATATGTTGACCATGTTGGTTCCACCCCAACCTCACATGACTACGAGCGGAAGAGCATCCGAATTCATCGGAATAACCGTTCACACTAACGTATTGTAACCTGGCATGACCAGCTTTTGACGAAAGGCTCCTTGTCAAGGAAAAACTTGTCAATTTGTGTCGTACACACGAACAAATAAAACTTGTCAAGGAAAACTTGGTCGTCTGTGCGGCGCTTAAATCAGTCATTTCATGACAAAAGGTTTGATTATTCTGGTCATAAAGTCGATTACAGATATTGATATACAATCTCAGCCACAAAAATGTTCCGGATTCGTCACGAATCCGAAAACTTTAAATTCGCTCTAGTGTAAACGGGGTCTAAGAAGAGATTTCTGAACCCCAGACAGAGATTATCAATTTTATTAGTAACATTATTAAAACACATTATTTTATATAATAATATCTTACATTACGTCTTGGCGTTCTAAAGGTTCAAAATTATTTACTTCAAAATTACCTATATGAAGCCGCGAAAATGAGTCACACTCTACGAAGAATTTTTCGACCGTTTGTTCTCCTTGTGTGTTTATTTCGAAGCGGAAAAACCCGTCGTAGGATCGATAGCCGTAGTTATGCATGCAGCTAGCGAAACACGAAGACAATGCGTTATTTAGAATATAGTAAAATTTTGTTCAATAATAAAGACTAGTATCCCGTCAAGCTGGTTTTCGCCACTGTGTTTGCACTGTTGGCAAACAAAAGCCTAACTTAGGCAATGTTAATCTCATCAATCTTTACTTTCGTCGAGATTTTTATTCCACAGTAAACCTTTTGTCTCAATCGCGAAAAAAAAAATTGGTTTCACTTTCCCTCCTTCGATAGTTCCGCTCCTTCTAATCTACCGTCTTTAAAGCCAAGCGCCATTCTAATCGCTATACCCCATTACCCGTACTTGGGTACAGCTTTGCGTTTTTATTATGTATAAGCGAAGCTGCGCTAGGAGCCAACAGCTGTGGTAAAAAAAGGGGGATTCAAAAATAAACCGGAACTCTCACAGAACTTGGAATTTTTTTGTTACTATTTGAAAATTCGTTGAAAAACAACATAGGAAATACTATAAATAACGTGATATATTATAACTAGGTGTTCAATTTACAATAATAGTCTTTTCGAAGCGAAGGGGATTAGTCTAGATTAAAACCTCAAGAACCCAGACACAATTTGGACATGCGTAGGTAGTGTTTTAGATAGAGCAAAAGGTGGTAAACTGCTGGTTTTAATAACGAAATGCTGACGTTTCGAACAGAGTGCTTTCTGATAAAGGTTGCGCTCGGAATGTCAGTATTTCGGTATCAAAACTATCCTCAGCCGTTTACCACCTTTTCGCTTGGCTCTCAGCGAGTTATACGTGACCTACCTTTTACTGATTCGGTCTTGACCTCTTGAATATGTTTTCGGAATTGAACGAATCTGTTTGGATGTCGTGTTGGTTGTTGTTATCACTTGCTCTCTTTCGAGTGTTCTCTAAACGGATTGATTATCTACCAATTATCATCGGTGAATTGTTTTGCTTGTCTAAATTCACGGCTTGTTAAGAGAATCGAGCGCTAATTAATCCATGTCGTCAGTACATTACACACCAATCGATATATACCACGATCGCTTAAAGACGAAGAAGGGAAAAACAACAGTTTAACCCACACACAGAAACTGTTATTTACTTCTAAACACAGTTCCGAACCAAAACCTTGTTAACTGGACATATATGGTATTCCCCCCGTCGGAAACGAAAAATCTACGAGAAAAAACACAACACGGCTTACCTAATTGTGCTAGGCGAGATACACGGCCAGAAACGAAATGTGTTTGTGCTAGCTTCGCTCGGCGTGGTATAGATTTGGCAACGGTGGTAGGTGGTAGGATGGTTGCGATTTGCATCGACTCTCTGTTCTTCTGTTTAAAGTTTATAAACGATATGTTTTCCCAACACGCTCGCTGACCGCTCGTGTTCGACTGTTGTGTTGTGAAGCGAATGTGAAAAGCTTCGTTGCAGATGTCGTGGCCTGTTTGTAGCATTAGCATAACATAATTAAAGCTTCGTTTAGGTTTCCGGACAATTTCTGTGATGCGATTGCGTTTAAGCGCTGTGATTGACAACTGGGCAATGCCCATGCCGGGCGCTATTCTGTTCGCCAGCATTGCTGGCGCAAATTGAAGCAATAACAACTCAACTATTAATGTTTGCTTAGATTCGGACGCACCAAGGGAGACGAACTACCACTGGCTTCGGACAATCGCATGATTACGTTCAAACAACACTTGACAATGCGCGCACAACACGAGACTTTCACGCACTTTCGACAACCCCCAGACAGCCCATTTATTACGACATTTTGCGGACCCGAGATTGACACTCAACTTAGCTATATATAACTAGACTGTGGGTCCTCTATATCAATAACCGACTTATTCAAGACGATGGGTCTTTTTCACTGACCTATATATAACTGGACTGTGGGCCCTCTATATCAATGACTGAAAGAGACCACTGACCTATATATAACTGGACTGTGGGCCCTCTATATCAATGACTGAAAGAGAGTGATCACTGACCTATATATAACTGGACTGTGGGCCCTCTATATCAATGACTGAAAGAGAGTGATCACTGACCTATATATAACTGGACTGTGGGTGCTCTATATCAATGACTGAAAGAGACCACTGACCTATATATAACTGGACTGTGGGCCCTCTATATCAATGACTGAAAGAGACCACTGACCTATATATAACTGGACTGTGGGCCCTCTATATCAATGACTGAAAGAGACCACTGACCTATATATAACTGGACTGTGGGCCCTCTATATCAATGACTGAAAGAGAGTGATCACTGACCTATATATAACTGGACTGTGGGTCCTCTATATCAATGACTGAAAGAGAGTGATCACTGACCTATATATAACTGGACTGTGGGTGCTCTATATCAATGACTGAAAGAGAGTGATCACTGACCTATATATAACTGGACTGTGAGTGCTCTATATCAATGACTGAAAGAGAGTGATCACTGACCTATATATAACTGGACTGTGGGTGCTCTATATCAATGACTGAAAGAGAGTCATCACTGACCTATATATAACTGGACTGTGGGTGCTCTATATCAATGACTGAAAGAGAGTGATCACTGACCTATATATAACTGGACTGTGGGCCCTCTATATCAGTGACTGAAAGAGAGTGACCACTGACTTATATATAACTGGACTGTGGACAAAATTGCAATGTCTAACTACTTACCGGAAACGACGTCAACAAAGGAATGAGCTTTTGGAAAGAAACAGTGTTTAAAACACTACGCATCTATTTCGCACTTAATTCTCTTCGTTAGAGGATAAAGCACTGGGGGGCTAATCATCCTTACTTGCAGCCAGTGGCTGAATTGCGAAGGACGCAGATTAACGTGGCCGTGTCGAGGCATATCAAAGGCGCTCCAGGCAGCCGCCATAAGACACAGTTCAGACCACGGATCACAGCTAAGATGTTAGGTGTTGATTTTACGGAGGGAGGAAAACCGGAGAACCCGGCGAAAAACCCTCGAAGCACAGGAGAGATCAACTACAACTCTACTCACATGAGTTCCAAGCTCGACAACGGGGTCATTCCCAAGCGGTCACCCATCCAAGTACTAACGCCGTGTAACCGGACTTAAGGTAGCAATGGGGTTATCTGGTATCGTTTCGTAAAACAGCTGGCATCACGGCGCCGCTATTAACGTGATCCCAACATATCATATACCAATTTAAAGCCAATTAACCATGGAAGACGATTATAAAATTTAAAATTATGGAAAATATAATGGTTATCCGTTGTATTTACCAAACGAAGAAAAAATAAGGTTGTTGGCTTCAAGAGTAAGTTTTTTTAAATTTAATTTATAGTTTTGAAATTTGTATCATTGCAATAAATTATCTGCAAAAACGTGTCGGTTATTTTTGAAATTCTGTTTCGTTCGGTTTTTATTAACGATTTACGTTGTAGCCACAATATATTTCACAACTTGTTAATTCAAAACGCGATAAAATCAAAATTATGCAACTAATAAAAAATCGCCGACACGTTTTTGTAGAAGACTAGAGTATGTACTTAGTAACTGCCAAAAGTTTCAGCGAAAAATATTGAAACGTTGCGACGTTCTAACTGTTGAAAAACACAAATTTTGGCGAAAAATTGAGCGGAGAAAAAGCGCCTGAAATGTTTTCGTGTTGAGTAATTAGTCCCGCCTCTTGAAGTAAAAAACTTGTTTTTCGCCTGGAAGAAAAACATTTCCGAATTCGAAATTTTTGTCAGTGGCAGATAATGTTGCACTGGTTTAAAAATTGAAACGAAAAAAAAAGAGAAGATTTTTGACATTTTTCCCCGCACACACACCACCCGTTATTGTGTAAATACAAGAAATAACGAGAAAGACGTTTAATTTTATTGTTCACCTGCGGTCTATTTACTTCTTAATTTCTTTACAATTGTTAAAGTCTGAAGCTACTCTATATATATTTATTATATGGCTGGACTTGTTTTCGGGTCATTACGCCAAACGGCGCACGCTGATTGGTTGCTGAGAGGTCCGGAAAAAGCCGTAATGTCCTCTCGGCACTGTGAGAGGGCATTACGTCCTTTTTAATGACCTGCAAGTTTTGGCGGGAAAATTACTGAGTTGATTTGAATGAAAATAAAAGCGAATTAGATATATTCGTTGGAAAATTTTGAACAATAATACGTCCTGAAACATCAGTGTTTCTTTATATAAAAACTTCTTATTTAAAAGCACGAAAAATAAAAGCCTAACAGGTGTAAACATGAAGCGAAACGAACAAGCTCAAAAGTAAGAACTATGGTGAACAGCGACACCTGATCAAGACAAACGTAGAACTAAAAACAGATAAGAAAAAAACCCAAAAGCCATATAATAAAAGGCTTATTAACCTCGGTTTCTCGGTCTGTACGGGAAAGTATTTGCCCTCGGTTTCTCTCGCACAAACCTCGCTCCTTCGTCGCTCGGTCTGTACGAAAACCTCAGGCAAATACTTTCCCGTACAGACCTCGAACTCGGTTAATAAGCCTTTAATACTGACACATTATATTTAAAATATTGCAAAGTATTGAATTTGCGTTTTACGGAAATGTTGCTCTATATCTACATAATACAGTCTTTATATGGGTCACTACAGTGGTTCAAGTCGAAGGTTTCCGAAAAGTTGTCAGCCATTCGGGATAATTCCGTTGATTTGAAGTTGTCAATTGGTAGATCGAGGCCATGAGAGTGGTCAAAATGATCCAAGCTAGGCGCATTTGAAGCTGATACTGTGTAGGATAGTTGACGGAGTTCTTCGACAACCTAGAAAATACACAAGAATTTGATAAAAAATTCACCCCAATTGTTTTTGCTTGGGAATTTATGTATACATGTAGTGCATGTGGTACGTTTGCGAGCTTGGTGTAATGTAACATGTGTTTGGTGGACGTTCATCAAGCTCAAATACTCAGAAAATGTTTCTGAGCCCCAGACAGGGTTTGAACCTGCAACCTTCTAATCACCAGTGAGATGCTCTAACCATTGAACTACTGAGACTCAGATGATTTGAACGTAGATTGAATATGTGTACAACCCACAACCTTCTGATGACCAGTGAGATGCTCTAACCATTGAGTTACTGAGACTCAGATGATTTGAACGTAGATTGAATATGTGTACAACCTGTAACCTTCTGATGACCAGTGAGACGCTCAAATCATTGAGCTGCTGAAACTCAGATGGAGAGCTAAGGACACAAATGTGTACAGTACACACAAATACAGACGAATCTGACAAAATGGCTGAGCCAATAAGCAAAGTATGAGATTGCTTTAGGTGCAGCAAATATTTACATACCTCAGGAGGAATTTCATTCATATCTGAAAGAGTAGAAATAAAATGTGGAGTCGTTAATTAAATGTAAAATATTTAAAGTGCCTGTAATGAGCTGTGATTTTAGGGTCCTCACTGTGCACAAATCTTTTATTTTTCACTTATTAATATTTAAATACACGGTTGAGCGATTGATGATGATGATCAATGATGATGATGATGATCAATGGTGATGATGATGATCAATGATGATGATGATGATCAATGATGATGATGATGATGATCAATGATGATGATGATGATGATCAATGATGATGATTAGTGATGATGGTGATGATGATCAATGATGATGATGATGATCAATGATGATGATGATGATCAGTGATGATGATGATGATGATCAATGATGATGATGATGATCAATGATGATGATGATGATCAATGATGATGATGATGATGATGATTAGTGATGATGGTGATGATGATCAATGATGATGATGATGATCAATGATGATGATTAGTGATGATGGTGATGATGATCAATGATGATGATGATCAATGATGATGATGATGATGATGATCAATGATGATGATGATGATCAATGATGATGATTAGTGATGATGATGATGATGATCAATGATGATGATGATGATCAATGATGATGATGATCAATGACGATGATGATCAATAATGATGATGATCAATGACGATGATGATCAATGATGATGATGATCAATGACAATGATGATCAATGATGATGATCGTTAACTTGAAAAGCGAGAATGTGTAGTTAGTGGAATTGTGAGCATACCTGAGCCATAATGGTAGTATTCGTTTGAAATATTTGCTGGTACTTGTTGGTTCATTTGTCTGTTGTTATTAAAACCATTTCCAGCTTCCATTACTGTTGCAAAAATAACAATAATAAAGGTAGTGGTACTGATGGTGATGGTGGTGGTGATGGTGATGGTGATAATGGTGATGGTGATAATGGTGATGGTGATGATGATGATGGTGGTGATAATGGTGATAATGGTGATGGTGATAATGGTGATGGTGATGATGATGATGATGATGATAATGGTGATGATGATGGTGATAATGGTGATGGTGATGATGATAATGGTGATGATGATGATGGTGGTGATAATGGTGATGGTGATAATGGTGATGGTGATGATGATGATGATGATGATAATGGTGATGATGATGGTGATGATGATAATGGTGATGATGATAATGGTGATGATGGTGATGGTGATAATGGTGATGATGATAATGGTGATGATGATAATGATAATGATGGTGATGGTGATGATGATAATGATGATGATAGTGATAATGGTGATTATGATAATGGTGGTGATTATAATGGTGATGGTGATAATGGTGATGATGATAATGGTGATGATGATAATGGTGATGGTGATGGTGATAATGGTGATGATGATAATGATGATGGTGATGATGGTGATGGTGATAATGGTGATGATGATAATGGTGATGGTAATGGTGATGATGATAATGGTGATGATGATAATGGTGATGGTGATAATGATGATGGTGATGATGATAATGGTGATGGTGATGATGATAATGGTGATGATGATAATGGTGATGATTATAATGGTGATGATGATAATGGTGATGATTATAATGGTGATGATGATAATGGTGATGATTATAATGGTGATGATGATAATGGTGATGATTATAATGGTGATGATGATAATGGTGATGGTGATAATGGTAATGATGATAATGATGATGGTGATGATGATAATGGTGATGATGATAACGGTGATGGTGATGATGATAATGGTGATGATGATAATGGTGATGGTGATAATGGTGATGATGATAATGGTGATGATGATGATAATGGTGATGATGATAATGGTGATGATTATAATGGTGATCATAATAATGGTGATGGTGATAATGGTAATGATGATAATGATGGTGGTGATAATGGTGATGATGATAATGGTGATGGTGATGATGATAATGATGATGGTGATGATGGTGATGGTGATAATGGTGATGGTAATGGTGATGATGATAATGGTGATGATGATAATGGTGATAATGGTGATGATGATAATGGTGATGGTGATAATGATGATGGTGATGATGATAATGGTGATGGTGATGATGATAATGGTGATGATGATAATGGTGATGATTATAATGGTGATGATGATAATGGTGATGATGATAATGGTGATGATTATAATGGTGATGATGATAATGGTGATGGTGATAATGGTAATGATGATAATGATGATGGTGATGATGATAATGGTGATGGTGATGATGATAATGGTGATGATGATAATGGTGATGGTGATAATGGTGATGATGATAATGGTGATGATGATGATAATGGTGATGATGATAATGGTGATGATTATAATGGTGATCATAATAATGGTGATGGTGATAATGGTAATGATGATAATGATGGTGGTGATAATGGTGATGATGATAATGGTGATGATGATAATGGTGATGATGATAATGGTGATGGTGATGATGATAATGATGATGGTGATGATGGTGATGGTGATAATGGTGATGACGATAATGGTGATGGTAATGGTGATGATGATAATGGTGATGATGATAATGGTGATAATGGTGATGATGATAATGGTGATGGTGATAATGATGATGGTGATGATGATAATGGTGATGGTGATGATGATAATGGTGATGATGATAATGGTGATGATTATAATGGTGATGATTATAATGGTGATGATTATAATGGTGATGATGATAATGGTGATGATTATAATGGTGATGATGATAATGGTGATGATTATAATGGTGATGATGATAATGGTGATGGTGATAATGGTAATGATGATAATGATGATGGTGATGATGATAATGGTGATGATGATAATGGTGATGGTGATGATGATAATGGTGATGGTGATGATGATAATGGTGATGATGATAATGGTGATGGTGATAATGGTGATGATGATAATGGTGATGATGATAATGGTGATGGTGATGATGATAATGGTGATGATGATAATGGTGATGGTGATAATGGTGATGGTGATAATGATGATGATGATAATGGTGATGGTGATAATGGTGATGATGATAATGATGATGGTGATGATGGTGATAGTGATAATGGTGATGATGATAATGATGATGGTGATAATGATGATGATGATAATGGTGATGATTATAATGGTGATGATTATAATGGTGATGATGATAATGGTGATGATGATAATGGTGATGGTAGTGATAGTGTTAGTGTTGGTGTTGGTGATAATGGTGGTGGTGATGTTGGTGTTGGTGATAATGGTGATGATGATGGTGGTAATGGTGTTGATGTTGGTGATGGTGATGATGGTGATGTGTTGATGTTGGTGATGGTGATGGTGATAATGGTGGTGATGATGATGGTGGTGATGGTGGTGATAATGGTGATGATGATAATGATGATGATGATGATGGTGGTGATAATGGTGATGGTGATAATGATGATGATGATGGTGGTGATAATGGTGGTGATGATGATGGTGGTGATAATGGTGATGGTGATTGTGATGGTGATAATGGTGATGGTGATAATGGTGATGATGATGATGATGGTGGTGATAATGGTGATGATGATAATGGTGGTGATAATGGTGATAATGATGATGGTGTTGATGTTGGTATTGGTGATAGTCATAATGATGATGATAACGAAAATGATAATGATAATGATGACGATAATGGTGATGATGATGGTATTCTATTGATGATTTAGTTTACACTGAGTTATACTTAGAGAAATATGAAGATAAAATCTTATTTTCATGTTGAATGTATATCATTAAAGAAAGTTAAGAGCGCTGTGTAGGCAGTGTTTTGGATAGAGCAAAGTGAAAATATGGTAAACTGCTGAGATTAGTTTTGATAACGAAATACTGATGTTTCAAGCAGAGCCCTTCATCAGAGTAAACCATGTTACGCAGGCAGTGTGTTTGATGATGTATAGAAAATCTTAAAGATGGTGAACTGTTGAGGTTTTAGAGAACGAAATACTGACGTTTCAAGCCAAAGTTCTCCATCAGAGTAAACCATGCTACGTAGGCAGTGTGTTATGATGTATAGAAAATCTTAAAGATGGTGAACTGTTGAGATTTTAGAGAATGAAATACTGACGTTTTAAACCAAAGTTCTTCATCAGAGTAAACCATGTTACGTAGGCAGTGTGTTATGATGTATAGAAAATCTTAAAGATGGTGAACTGTTGAGATTTTAGAGAATGAAATACTGACGTTTTAAACCAAAGTTCTTCATCAGACTAAACCATGTTACGTAGGCAGTGTGTTTGATGATGTATAGAAAATCTTAAAGATGGTGAACTGTTGAGATTTTAGAGAATAAAATACTGACGTTTCAAACCAAAGTTCTTCATCAGAGTAAACCATACTACGTAGGCAGTGTACTATGATGTATAAAAAATCTTAGATAAGTTGAAGATAAACTTCCCACCTTTTCACTTAACTCTATAAGGCAGTTCATAGTTGATTATTTATTCATTCATATATTCCTCAAGTATAGAACATCCTTATACTTTCGTAGGCGTACTTTTTTTTAGGCGTACTCTTTACACTTTGAAGCCTGAAGACGAGTCTTTAAAGTTTATTCTGGCTAACGTCAGACGATTTTATTCAGCACTGCAAGGAGAGGTTCAGGCCTCGAAGTGTTAAAACCTATCTCTTTAACACTTTGAAGCCTGAAGACGAGTCTTTAGTATTTTATTCTGGCTAAAGCCAGACGATTTTATTCAGCACAGAGAGAGGTCCAGGCCTCAAAGTGTTAAAACCTATCTCTTTAAGAGAATAAACGATAATACATTTAAAAGCAAACTCATGATTATTTTCCGCTAGTATAAATAAACATGTCAAAAATATTTAGTCTGTTTACGAAAAAGTGACGCTGGCAATTGCACTTTCATCTTCGAAATTTAGCCACACCTCTTAAAACCCGAATCTGTATATATCACTTAATTAACTCAGTGAACCGACCCCCTTTACTAAATTGCTTGCAGTTTTGAAAATGAAATTCTATTTCCATTTTCATCGGCATATTAAAAAAAATCCCAGTTTCCTCAAGGAAACGTTTACGATAAATTCTTAGTTGAATTTATTAAACTTTAAAGACGGTTTCATACTTTCCGATAAACTTTGGTGAATATCGACAAGCAAAAGAAGAAATTCTAGATTTAAGCGAAGAGATTTCGGTAGACCAGAAATTTTGTTTACAAAAGCTCTTTGGAAAAACGAAAATTCTTTTCATTCAACAAGTACCGACAAATATGTTAATGGCGTCGAGTAATTGTGTGCGGGCAAAGATTCTGTGACATAATATTATGAATAAGGCACACGCATTTTCGAATGAATGAGACACGCATTTGCGAATGAAATTCTCGTGTATTTGCCCTGGATGAAACGAAATAAGCCTTATTGCTCAACTACTGGGCGATATAATCTCGAAAATCCGTCTTTAAATCTGGAATCAAGAATATGTTTTTTCAATGTTCATGACCTCGGCAATGACATTACAATGTTCGACGATCGTGGACTGGGTGTTTTTCGTGAGAATTATTCTGTGATTATAAAGAAGTATGATATACACTTTATTATTATACACTTATCTATCTAAAACACTGCCTACAGTACACAGCACTCTACATTTTTACAATATGCGGTGAATATATCGGTGTCCTTATACCTACATATATACTGTATTACTAACATAACTAGTACAGATTATTGTCATCCTTACCTGAACAGTTGCTCAGAAACATGCATGAGTTTGTCAAGGCTTCTGCTCGCTCCAGAAATTTAAAAAAAGCGACGAGCCTTCGGTCCTTTGCGATGCGACGCTGTGTTATTTCAATGATATTTTTACAAATATTCAGGTTCATCCGAAAATTACATTTCCACGATTTGGGATTCGGCTTATCGCATTCTGGTCGGTATTTTCCTGATATGACTGCCCACATACCAAATAGCCTGGCGTCTTTTTCCAAGCTCCAGCTTCCTCTGGATTTATGCGGCCAACGTATCACGGCGATGCCATTCGATCTATCTTCCCACTTCGCGTCTTCTGTGAGATTTTTATCGAGTATATCGATTAGCCAGTCTTTAAATCTTGGTTTGCGATAGCGCTGTGGTTTTGATAACGACATAATTCGTGAACTTTTGTACGAGGCTGGTGTCAGACGTGGTTCCGCATCTGACTGTTCGCGCGCGCCTATTCTTTCATATATTAAATTATTGACTAATATATACTAAAAATTTTATACTAAAAATATATTCCGTCACATGATTGCCTGGTTCAGTGATAATTATTAAATCTTTAATTTATACTGATAAAAACCGGTCAGTCAATCAATTGATTGACTGGTAATAATCGGTGACCAGTGACTGGGGGTAGTGGTAATTATAAGCAATACCGACAACATGTCCACATATATCCACCGTTTCCTAGATAGGATATCTCTGAAAATGAAATTACAAAACTATAGACTTTTTGGAGCTGTTTGTAGGTGTTTATATAGCTCGCTTTGCCAAGATGATTTTTAGAGTAAGGTTAGATATACTGCCGAAACAGAGAACGTAGGAGTCTAACGTTTCGAGCGAAGGCCTTTCGTCAGAGAGAAGCTGCAGAATGATGTCAGATCTGTTCAGAAAAATGTAGCGATCCCTGATACAGCCTGTTGCAGTATCAGCTATGATACACCTATGATATCATATCTGTATCACACCTGCAGCTACAACATACTGTTCAGAACAGATTCTGTCAAACTGTATCAGCCTGACACGGTCAGTGCTGTATCAGTTTGATATAACAGACTGAACAGGTATGTTGTCTACGGAGCTGTCGCAGTCTGTTAGAAATTCTAACTAAATGTTTATACATCAGCGCTGGTACATTCTGTAGCTGTCAAGCTGTATCAAGGGTCGCTACATTTCTCTGAACAGATCTGATATCAGAGCTGATCAGACTGTGCGTTTTTACGTGTGTAGCCGGGCTCGTTTGCTTGTTGTGCTAATTGCGTAATTTATCTGTTCTGGTAAGACACGAAGTCTCATTGTTTTAAATATGAACTGTACATGAACAAAGCTTTGCGTACGTATATGTGAGAATTTGGGTGCTATTTTTATGCTCGTTAAATATAGGGACTATGAGTAGATATGATTAAGCATGTTATAATTAAAATAACAATTATACCCCCATTATACCCCCGCCCTCTATAGTCTACGCTTAAAGGACACTGAAACCTCAGTTTGCTACTGAAATAACTTAAATACAGACAATACGAATGCATGTATACTGTTCAAGTCGAAATATAGTTAGTATGATTGGCTATACTGCCGAAACATGCTTAAGGCCTTCGTTAAGGTTTACAGGGTCATTTCTGTAAAGCGCTCTTAATTCCTCAGAATTTATGCCACAAAGATAAAATAGATATCGTTAGAAAGCTATGAATTTGTAGAATACAATGGTGTCTTTGGTTTCGCGATAAACACAAACCGTTAATAGTTGTGAATTTTATAATTAAAACCAGAGGGGTTCATTCGGGGCGACTCGAGTAAAAAACGTTTTATTTTGTTCAAAATCTAAACTAAACTAAAACTAAACTAACCTTATTTTTTACTGGATAACTCTATCTTTTTCTGTAGATTGATTCCGAGATAAATTTCCAGCAAAACTGTGTCAGCGTTTTCTGATATGTCGAGTTTTGCCGATTTTATTGACTTTATTAGGTTAGTGTAGTCTTGAGTAAAAGTGTTGTTTTTGTTGTCGTGATCGTGGTGGTGGTGGTAGTAGTGGTGGTAGTGTTTAGTGGTGGTAGTGGTGGTGGTGGTTGTAGTGGTAGTGGTGGTGGTGATGCTGCTTGTGATGGTGGTGGTGGTGGTGGTAGTAGTGGTGGTGGTAGTAGTAGTGGTGGTGGTAGTAGTAGTAGTGGTGGTGGTGGTGGTAGTGGTGGTGGTGGTGGTGGTAGTGGTAGTGGTGGTGGTAGTGATAATGGTAATAGTGGTGGTGGTGGTGATGGGAGTGTTAGTGGTGGTGGTGGTGGTAGTGTTAATGGTGATAGTGGTGGTGGGTGATAGTGGTGGTGGTAGTGTTAGTGGTGGTAGTGGTGGTAGTAGTGTTAGTGGTGGTGGTGGTGGTGATAGTGGTGGTAGTGGTAGTGGTGGTGGTAATGGTGATAGTGGTGGTGGTAATGATGATAGTGGTGGCGGTAATGGTGATAGTGGTGGTGGTAATGGTGATAGTGGTGGTGGTAATGGTGATAGTGGTGGTGGTAATGGTGATAGTGGTGGTGATAGTGGTGGTGGTAGTGGTGGTGGTAATGGTGATAGTGGTGGTTGTAATGGTGATAGTGGTGGTGGTAATGGTGATAGTGGTGGTGGTAATGGTGATAGTGGTGGTGGTAATGGTGATAGTGGTGGTTGTAATGGTGATAGTGGTGGTGATAGTGGTGGTGGTAATGGTGATAGTGGTGGTGGTAATGGTGATAGTGGTGGTGGTAATGGTGATAGTGGTGGTGGTGGTGGTAGTAGTGGCAATTACAGTGGTGTTATTGACTGGTGTTTCAATTACCTAGCGGCGGTCATATCCAGTCAAGTGACGTAATTACTATCTTTTGGGAATTGGAATATAATTAAGTTAATATAAACCGAAGACGTAATCCTCAAGTGTTTTAATAAGTTTCCTGTCAGCTTGGGAAAATCGTTTCCGATAAATTGTTTTGCCTTGTAATATATTTCATTTTCTCTTTGTCTGAAAGAAGCGACCGACAAACTTCAACTCACCGTCAACGGAACAATATAAAAATTCCGACATTAATTACTTTTGCTTTCGTTCGATCTCTTAATACGTGAACTTCCCGGATATTTGATTATGTAATTATAATCGCATCAGTCACTTAATCTGCCACCGTTTTAGACTCGTGTTTGTGATTTCATTAATTTAAAATTGGCTCTCCCTCTTTGACTTCGCCTGGCATTATATAGACAGAGTATAACAAACTAACAAAGGGGCCATTTTTTGGCCGTTAGCTCATTGCTGCCTAGGATGGATGTCTGAGGGTTCTCTCTTTGATGAGTAAAATCATCTGGTGTTAGACAGAGTAAAACAATAAAGGGATCATTTTTGGCCAGCTCAGGCAGGAATGGGTTAATTACTTGTTAACTCATTGCTGCCTAGGATGTCTGAGGGTTCTCTCTTTGATGAGTAAAATAATCTGGTGTTAGACAGAGTAAAACAATAAAGGGGTCATTTTTGGCAAGCTCAGGCAGGAATGGGTTAATCACTTGTTAGCTCATTGCTGCCTAGGATGTCTGAAGGTTCTCTCTTTGATGAATAAAATCATCTAGTGTTAGTTAGGGTAAAACAATAAAGGGGTCGTTTTTGGCCAGCTCAGGCAGGAGTAGGTGAATCACTTGTTAAATTTGAAATGTTCAACTTAAAAGCCTTTAAAGAGAGGGCTTTGCGTCAAGCTCTAGCACGACTATGTAATTATAACAAACAGTGGGATCAAAGTAGTACGGTGTGCTGCGTGGGCAGTGTTGAAATACAAATCGAAATAAGGTTTGAGTACTGGCGAAATTATTAAACGCAGTTTTCTAACGTTTCTAGCGAAGGCCCTTCGTCATGCATGGTATTCATTGAGACTAATAATCCAATTTCAGTGCAGACTACACGATCTTGTGAACGTACGTATATGAATACAGTCCGACGCTCTATACCAACTGAGCTATACATGGTCAAGTTGGGAACAGGTCGTGGAATGATGGTTTTTATATTTGATATTTCAAAACTGACATCTAGTTTCTTCAATATCGAGAGATTTAACTCTTCATCTTATGTCGTTGGGGTAATTATTGCGCGACAGCGAGTCAGAGCGGTTTTGTCTACTCATTTCAATTCATATAATACAGATGGTCAGAAGTATAGACTGAATATCCAGCCGCCCTCTCATCTCGTTCTCGCCCGTGACGAGACAGCAGCTGGCTTTCAGTCTAAGTAAGTCAGAGGCTGATTGTTTTTAACTGTAAAAGATAATGAGTTGTTTAATTAACGTTTAACAAACAGACCTATAAATTGAATCATTGCAGATACATGGCTTTCATTTTCAAGTTTCGTTTTAAACAATCGGCTAGACGTCAGCCGACGCATGTACACCATAGTTGAAACAATACTCTTGAAAAGACGCCTAATTATCATATGAATAACGTTGTGTAAATAAACCTTGTTGATAATGCTTGTAGCACTCACAGACACGCTTCAGTTGAGTCAGAGTGGGTACATGCAGTTATTAAGAGATGAATGTAACGTGTAATTATGTCAAGTGCGTAAATATTTAGAACATTCTAGAACAGTGAAAAAGAAAGTTGAATATTTATTGCCCTCACAAGAATTTTGTTTTTTGGGGGGGATTGAATATGTGTACAACCCACAACCTTCTGATCACCAGTGAGATGCTCTAACCATTGGGCTACTGAAACTCAGATGATTTGAATGTAGATTGAATATGTGTACAACCCACAACCTTCTGATGACCAGTTGTACACATATTCAATCTACGTTCAAATCATCTGAGTCTCAGTAGCTCAATGATTAGAGCATCTCACTGGTCATCAGAAGGTTGTGGGTTGTTGAGACTCCGATGGAGAGCTAAGGTTGCAAATTCATAGTTTCCTAAGTGGTAGCGTTTGCATATGAGATATATAGCTAAAGTGACGTTGATGACTATGAACTCTCTCTCTGAGCCTCAATACTTCAATGGTTGAGCGTCTAACTGGTCATTACAAGATTGCAGTCAGGCGCGTAGGAATGAATTTGAAGTTGAAGGGGCCGAAAGCGAGCGCCGAAGGCGTGAGAGGAAAAAACTTTTCTAAAACTTGTAATAGGCGAATTTCATTTAAAAACTAAAACTTTTCTGAACTTGTAATAGGCGAATTTCAGGGTATTGCGCGCGCATCATTTTGCAAAGGAATTGGCGGGCTCCCCACAAAGTAAGCAATGGCAAACAGACTTGCTAGCGAGCCAACAACAGCAGAATAACAGTGTTAAACATCCAGAAACTGTATCTATGGATCGTTTTCACTCGCATGATCCGTGGTCCCGTTGGCGTGGTGAAACAATACGAAATATTTGAATAAGGATAGAGTTCGATTCACATAGGATAAAGGTTGTGCACCAATATGGCCGCCATTTCATTGTTTCTGTCCACCAACATGGCCGCCGTGACCTCGGGTGAAAACCAAGAATATTTTGTTGATTTTAAACAGCGTGTTTACTTTGAGTGGAGTTTGCCAATTTTTTTCAAAAATTATGCGCGCGCAACACTCTGAACACCCAGGGGCGAAACTTGGGGGGGGGGGGGGGGGGAGGATGCAACCCCTGCCCTTTTTAACCCCTGCCCTTATTGTGAGACCTCTAATACTAGTACACGCGTAAAAATCTCGCAAGTTGTTACAGCATTGTTGCCTGAACAATGCTGTAACAACTTGTTGACATATGTGAACAACATTGATAAATGAACAACATTGTTCATCATTGTTTCAACAAGTTGTTACAGCTTGATGAAACAACAGCCGTTGTTCACGCATGTTGTAACAACCGAAGAACGTGTTGATACTTCAACCATGTTCACCATTGTTGTAACATTGTTGTTCATCGTTGTTATTTCGTCATGCTGTTACAACATGTTGTATCATGTGCGAACAACGTTGTTGGCTATAAAAATGTGCTGTTGGAACAACTTGTTCATGACTGTTGATTTATCCGTGAACAAGTTGTTCGAACCATAAGTGAACAACTTGTTGTCAACTTGTTCACGGCGAGCAGCACAACATTGTCGGTTCACGGATGGCAGCACAACATTGTTCACGCCTGTTGACAACCGTGAACAAGTTGTGCGTTTTTACGCGTGTAGACAATGGATAAACAGATAATTAATCGTCTGTTGTAGTAGGCAATACAATAGTGGTTGTTGCGTGTTCTCGAATAAGCATAACGAAGATATCTAGTATCCCAAACCAGTGCCGTAGCAAATTTTTCGCAGATAAAGTTCTTTGCCTGTTTTGATAACCTGAATTTAACTTTGTGCAAAATAAGGCTAAGACCAAATGTCGAACTTTTCATGTGTCCGAGGGCAGAGGCATCTTAGAAGAATTAGAAGCTATTCAGTAATGTATAGGTATTTAATTATTGAAAAATATGTTCACTTTTGTGAAGTGTCGCCTGTCGAGGCTTCAATTCCCTGAACCAAAATTTCTTCGTTTTTACAACGTCTGTAAAATTTGAACTATACTCGCTGTAGAATTAGATGAAAAAGTTCGCTCAAATTGCTGCAAATGGTGTTTCCGAGGTTCCAGATTTCAAAAATTTCCGGGGGAGGCCCCCTGGGACCCCTACAAAAGCGGTCAATAATTGCCACTACCCCCCACCCCCACTTTTTGCTACGGCACTGCAAATTGTTTAAAATACTGAACGACTTTGCCCTTTTTTTGCGTTCAACCCCTGCCCTCGAAATTTTCTAGTTGCGCCCCTAAAACTCGCCTATTAAAGTTTTTTAAAGTGATCCTTTACATCCAAATGTTTTACTTCTTTGATATAACAGTATAAAAAAACAGTTTCATAGTTTTTTTAAGGTACTTTATTACTATTTTCTGAACAAAAATTGTTCTACATATTTACTTACCGAAAATGACATGATCCTAAGTTCGTACTAGGATATCTAGCTAATGTTAAAACTGTTTTCATCTATAGCTTGTCTCTAAGAATATTCTATTATTTTTATGTTTTTAAGACGAGATTTAGATGCAAATTAAACATCTTGAAGTCACATGTGCATAATGAGTTATCAGAGAAGGTTATATATCTTTGCTATTATCAAACAAAATCACTTGAAAATTCTACATGTTTGGCGTTGTGAGAGAAACACACGCACATACTTCCTTCGAATTAATTTGGTTTGATAATAGCAAAGATATATAACCTTCTCTGATAACTCATTATGCACATGTGACGTCAAAATGTTTAATTTGCATATCAAACAAACTGAAATATCTCAACAACGAAGCAAGGAAACGAAAAACTGCAAAAGATGTTACTCTATCATTTTAAGTGTTCTTTCAAATAAGACAAACTTAATTTTCGTTTCATATTGGCACTTTAAAAAAACTTTTATTCACGGTGATGTAAAATTTGAGTTGTACACCATCGACATCATGAAGAACAAGCATTTGGATTTGTTTACAAATTAAAGCTAATCCCAGCATGTTAATCCTTTTCTGACGAAGGAGCGAGACTTCTAAACATCGGCAACGAATAAAGATATGTTTTAAAGGTCTTCATCAAACTTTGTAGGGTCATTTCGGTAAAGCGCTCTCAATTCGTCAGAATTTATGGCACAAAAATAAAATACATATCGTTAGAAAGCTATTATTCAATTTTTTTTTCACAGTTAGATTCCAAGATAAATTTCCAGCAAAACGGTGTCAGCGTATTAGATTTAGATTTAATAACTTTATTGCCTATAGCAACTGGTGGTCAAACAGAGCGAAATGCCCCAATTGAACATGACTACCATGATGTAAGTGTTGGTTTTGCGGAGGGAGGAAAACCGGAGAACCCGGCGAAAAACCCTCGAAGCACAGGAGAGATCAACTACAACTACTCACATTAGTTTCCAGCTCGACAACGGAGTCATTCCCAAGCGGTCACGCATCCAAGTACTAACCCCGTCTAACTGGGCTTAACTTTGTGGTGAGAGGCAGCGCGCTAACAGCACATGCCATCCGTGCTTTCCTGATATGTCTAGTTTTGCTGATTTTATTGACGACTAAAGTTGAAAATGCTGTTTTTCGAACAAAATTCGGGCGAAAGAAGTCATAAAATCGAAACTAGGCAATCAATAAAAAAACAAACGCTGACACTATTTTGCTGGAAATTTATCGAGGAATCGAAACGTGAGAAAAAATTTTCAACAAAATAAAACTCTGGTTTCATACTTTAAATCACAATATGTTAAAGTTAAATGAAAATTAAGTTTGTCTTATTTGAAAGAACACTTAAAATGACAAAGTAACATCTTTTGCAGTTTTTCGTTTCCTTGCTTCGTTGTTGAGATAGCATTTACCATAGCAAGTTGTGCGAACATCGTTTCCGGTTTCGTAACACCGTTTTAAGTTTCCTATCCAGTTCCAATCTCGTTCCCAGAGCCCACGTTCCCTACCCGGGAAACGAGAGACTCTGGGATAATCCGTTTCAAATCGTTACGTTATTGGCTGAATAGTGAGCATGAGTTGGTCTGAAGTGACCGGAAGTAGAATTAATAAAACCAAAATAACAAAAATGTCGGACGACAAGACTCCAGTGAAGACGTTGCCGCGATCGATATCTTCGCCGTATGTGTGTATAGATGCTGTAATTCGAGCTTCGCCAGCAACCCCATTGACTTGTTTGGAGAAAAGTCAAACAAGGAGAATGTGTTTCTCTCACAACACAAAACATGTAGAATTTCAAGTGATTTCGTTTAAAGTGCCTATGTCATCCTCAGGGACTTTACATATTTATACTAATTGGAACATCCTGAGAAGATTTGTAATATATTTTCTCAGGCGAACATTTCATCTTCATGGATTTTTTTGCCGTTAAAATTGACGCAAGTGACGTCGAAAGAGGAATTTGTCTATATGAAAACCACTTTACAGATTCCTCTTTTGACGTCACTTCCAAAAACTTTAACGGCAAAAAAATCCATGAAGATGAAATTTTCACCTGAGAAGATATATTACAAATCTTCTCAGAATGTTCCAATTAGTATAAATATGTAAAGTCCCTGAGGACGACATAGGCACTTAATAGCCCCAAATCCTCATTACTATAACATTTTTTCTCTTGTCTTTATACTCTCTTGGTCCAACTCAATCGAATACAGAGTTATTTGAGTACAAACTACTATTACTCAAGTCCCACATAAATTCCTGCTCCCCGCAACTTTCATAAAAGCCTTCGTCATTACTCAACGATAAACTAGAACTGCTTGGGCGGCCACGAAATTCACTCTCACTTGAACTTGTCGGAACACGTGACATTTCGCAGTCCACACCACCGTCATTCAAAAGTCCCAGGACAGTTTGGTTGTCCGAGTATAAATCTTCGGGTATAAACTCTCCGGGTATAAAATTTCCGAGTGTAAAATCTCCGGGTATAAAATCTCCAGTTGTAAAATCTTTAGGTATAAGATCTCCAGCTATAAAATCTCTGGGTGTAAAATCTCCGGGTGTATAATTTCCGGGTATAAAACTTCCGGGTATAAAATCGCCGGGTGTAATGTTTCTGGGTGTAAAATTCCCGAGGATTATATCTGCACTGTAATTGTCTGAAAAAGGAAAGCCTTCCCGGTCTAAACCCGGGAGAGTATCTCCGGTCGGACAAGATTTTATAGTCGAGTTTTCTGTAGTACCGGGGAAGTCGCCCTGGCTTTTATAAATGGCCGTCTGTGATTTACTGGTATTAAAGTCTGTCCATGAGGACGATTCTCCGGTGGTGGTTTTCGGATCGTTGTAATGAGAAGGAGAAGGGATGAAGGATTGGGGAGTGTAAACGTCCTGGGGGTGAAACACGTAGGGCGTGGTTAGACGAGGTTGATCATATTGACAACTGCCTTGATAGTTGATGTATCTTGGTTTGGTGACGTCTTCAGTGATCTTGTCAGCGGTTGTGCGCGGAAATGTCATGCGCGTTTCCTTTTGGGGATTTAAGTAAATTCCGCGAAAATCTTTGCTTGGAAAACTCACACTCGTGCTAGCCTAAATAATTGAAATAAAATTGACATAACGTTTACTGCACGGTAGAAGACACAGTTGTAAGTATTTCACTTCATAATTATTGTTTTTTAACATTTCTAATGCTTTACTATTTCTAAACAGAAAGTATTTTTACTTTATTAATTGAATACAAAAAGTCAGCCAACGGCTACGGAGTATTACGGCGTTTGAGAGTGTAAGGGCCTTTTCATATGGAGGCGAGTTCCCCGGTTTGCCGGGATAAACTTTACGTTCTGTTTATATGGAAGCGAGTTGCCTGGCGGGTTGTAATATTTGAGAAGATTATCAGCAACGAAAGCGAAATGAAGTAACGAATATAGAAAATTCATCCCGCTATGCTGAGTTACTTGACCAAAAGTGTTTATATGGGGAAATGTTTATCCCGCCTTCCCGAAATCCTGGCTGGCAGTGCCGAGTTCTCGCCAGGGCGAGTTACCCTACCCGTCTGTCTCATATAAACGCTGCGGTGGAAAAAACAGTGTTTGCTCTACCGACCGGGAACTTGTCATGTGCCGAGTAACTCGCCTGGTAACTCGCCTCCATCAGTAAACAGGCCCTAAGTTTCACTTTGAACCGGCGAGCGACGAACGGCGAACGAGGTGTAATATTCCTGTCTAAAACAAGCAATTGCAAGAAAAGACTTCTCGCGTTAAACTAGAACGTGAAATAGCTATTATAAAAGCAAAACGCAACCTGACGATTGTTAGAAGAAACTCTAGGAACAAAAAAAATCAACTTTGCCGTTTGTCGGGGCTCTCGAACGCGAGGCTTTACCCATTGCTGCCTAGGATGTCTGAGGGTTCTCTCTTTGATGAGTAAAATCATCTGGTGTTAGACAGAGTAAAACAATAAAGGGGTCATTTTTGACCAGCTCAGGTAGGAATGGGTTAATCACTTGTTTAACTCATTGCTGCCTAGGATGTCTGTGGGTTCTCTCTTTGATGAGTAAAATCATCTGGTGTTAGACACAGTAAAACAATAAAGCTTCCCAGTAGTAGTCTTAGTTTCATTTTTATAGTTTTGGTAAGTTTTAGATTTTAATAACAAACCGCTGGACGACGCTTCCGTTATGAAGAGTAACGCGCGGTTTTCTGGTTTTGCTTTCAGTTTTAGGAAGTCGTTAATTTTGCGCCCTAAGGCTATTGTGTGTACTTCCGCTAATTTGGATCAGGAAGGAAGGAATGGAGGGAGGGAGGGAAAGGATGGATGGAAGGGAGGGAGGGAGGGAGGGAGGGAGGGAGGGAGGGAGGGAGGGAGGGAGGGAGGGAGGGAGGGAGGGAGGGAGGGAGGAAGGAAGGAAGGAAGGAAGGAAGGAAGGAAGGAAGAAAATAAGGAAGGAAGGATGGATGGATGGATGGATGGATGGAAGGAAGGAAGGAAGGAGGGAAGGGAGGATGGAAGGAAAGGAAGGAAGGATGGAAGGGAGGAAGGAAGGAAGGAAGGAAAGGAAGGGAGGGAGGGAAGAAAAGGAAGGAAGGAAATAAGGAAGGAAGTAATACAGGCAGGCTGTTTGTTTGTTTGTTTGTTTGTTTGTTTGTTTGTTTGTCTGTCTGTCTGTCTGTCTGTCAGATTCTCAGTAACGAAATATTATTTTATTTTTATTTATAGAGGGATGAGGATATTCATAACAGAATCAGTTGGAGGTAGGTTATGAGTAATATTTAACATGTTTCTACTTTAGATGAGTCCTGGAAATTATTACCCACTATAATATCTCAAACGTTGTAATATACCCTTAATGTCTGGTCACGAGGGGAACAGTTAAGCCCTGGACAGACGACCAAGTTTTCCTTGACAAGTTTTTCCTTGACAAGTTTTATTTGTTCGTGTGTACGACACAGATTGACAAGTTTTTCCTTGACAAGGAGCCTTGTTCAAAAGCTGGTCATGCCAGCTTTTGAACAAGGAAAATTCGTGTATATAGTCGTCAAGGAAAACTTGACAAGATCATCTCCGAAGCTTATTACGCGATCATTGCCGTCAAGGAAAACTTGTCCAACCGTACACACGAGCAATTATAACTTGTCAAGGAAAATTGTTGGGGAAAAACGTGTTCATCGTACACACGAGCAAGGAAAGTTACCAAGGAACTTGTCAAGAAAAACTTGGTCGTCTGTGCGGGGCTTTTAGTTTTGTTTTCCCGAGAGTCTAAACGTTTCCCGAGACGAAGTCGAGGGAAACATTGAGACTCGAGTCAGACATTAAGTGCTTTGTTTGATCGAGGGATCAGACATTAAGTGCTTTGTTGTATAGCTGGGTTTTCGTTGGATTTTTGCTTGGTTTACGCTGTTTAGCTAGACTTTCACTAAGCATTTGTAAACCCAGTTATGTAACAAAGTGATTACTGCGATTTCCAGTTGAATTTGGAACGGCTAAAGTTTTCCCGTTAAACGGCTAAAGTTTAGTCGTTTGAAACTTGTAGTTGTGACGTAATGCAAACGATGTTGTCAAGGCGTTGCCAAGTGATTGCCAAGGACAAGGCAGTGCGTTAAAACAAAGGCACTGGCACTAGTATATGTATAACGCCTTGACAACGCCTTGACAACATCGTTCGTATTACGCCACAACTACAAGTTTCAAACGAGTAAACTTAACGGCAAAACTTTAGCCGTTCCAAACTCAACTGGAAATGCCTGTATTACCCATGGCCCTACTCATGAGTTCTTTCGGATGAAAACATTGTTGGTTTAATCAAACGAGACCAGTTTTCAGCCGCGCCTTTGGTTTAAAACACCTCTATCCCAGACGTTACGTAATCTTTTCGAATGACGTCAGCCTACTAGGAAGCTATTTTAAGATCACAGCTATATTCTGTGTACTTCAATTCTACGTATAATTACTGCATGCAAGTAAAGTCAGTCTCTATGCAACGTCGTCTTTGTCTTGTACTGCTCTGTTCCACTGTTTACAATATGTCTATTTTCGAGCTTAGCTCAAAGAGTTATAACACAAGACTAAACAATATAAATCAATTTTACTCAACCTTGCGTTTACGCTTTCTGCCCGGTTTAGAGGTCTGAAGTTGTCACCGTGCTGGGATTGTAGGGAGCTCAGTAAAACAAATACACCTTGGTACAATAGATTTCCCTCATACAACAAAGAAACTTAATAATTTTTAATCCCAAGAGTAATATCCTAACACCGCCCCCGCCGTCTACATACAACGTTAAAGGCCATTTGAACATGTTCAAATTTTCGTTCAACACGCGTTCATGAACATTTCTATTGCTCTCAAAATGTTCAAAGGTGTTGAACGCATTTGGCCACATTTCATTCAACTTTGTTGAACAGAGACATGCGCCATGCGGGATATTGTCGATTCCAGCTTTTGTGGTAGTCCGCGTTCAATTAATTGTCATTCATGAATGTTGAACGATGTTGAATTCATTTGGCCACTCGTGCTTTCAACATTATTCAACATCGTTCAACAATGTTGAATGCGATTTTGAAAGCGTTTGGCGAGGCTGTTAGTTGAGTTTGACTTCGAACTATGCGACAAAATCCTTTCAGAACTCTAAAGTTTTTGGATGTCGAAAAACATAAGTATTCAATACTATACGTAAATGATTCGTTTATGTTTCTGATCAGCAAATCAAATGCAGTCACCGTCATCTCTGAAACAAAACGATAGGTTACTATACTGTTTCTCATCAGATAATCTTGTATTCTCACCGTATATATCAACCAAAATCATCGCAAATCTTCGAAACTCTGGATATATTTAATCGAATGGAACGACCGATACAAGACATTTTAATTTAGTACGTCGGGAAATATCGTCATATATATTCTGATTCAGAAACAGTTTCGTATGATATTTTGTATTAAAAATACAATTATTCATTTAAGTGTTAGATGTTGGCAGTGACACGTTCATAAACCAGCCCATTTCAAGACAAACGTTTGATTATTCTGGTATAATAAAGCCGATTACACAAAGCGATATGCACGGTGACAATCTCAGACGGCTAGGCCTGAAAGCTAATTGCTATGCTTATTTTAGATTATATTTTATAAACTTTAATGTGGTACAGAATGCTTCAAAAGTGTAAAGGTGGAAAAATGCTGGGATTGTTAGCTTCCATTTGATCACCACCATTTTGGTTTTAACATAATTTCTTGGTCATGGGCATTTCTTTTAGAAATAGAACACTTCAAGTAGCGCCAACGTGCTGGGAACTTACATTATATCATATTTTATAAATAACTCTTTTACGTCACTCCTCGGGCAACGGCACAGTCAATCTTTTCTACAGCAAATAGCAATGTTATACTTCTACGAAAAGGGTAGTAGGGTGCATTAATTCTTCCCAGTATTAGGCAATATGCCGCCGTAAACCCTAACCGCCACATGCCACATTTATAAAAAGGGCATTTTTATTTCAGAAATAGGTCACATTTTCCAATTTTGAAAAAGTGGCCTCTGCATACAACAGAGCATTTCTAAAACTCTTGACAGCTCACTGCCTTTTCCCTTTGCTCTATTAGTCATAATGTTTATATATTTAATATAGTTTATACCAAAATCCCCTGCAAGCAACGCGGACTATAGCAAACACTTACCGTTGGAGATGAATCCTTAGTTCTGCATTTACTTTTAATAGTATCTGTAAAAGATAAAAAAACACAACAAATATAAGATGATTTATTGTGTAGGTGACTGCAAAAATGTGGCAATACAGTAGACAATTGATATAAAATTATGTAACCTTATAAGAAATATAAAATAATACCCAGCAAAGTATTCCTAGGAGCGCCATTCGCCAATATGTTTTTTTGATAAATATATTAAAGAAAGAGTAGACATTTTTAAGAGAGTTGATGCATAAATAATGTAAAGAAGTTTGGTGGAGAATATTGTGAAGATAATGTGGACATTTTTTGGGAGAGATATTGAAGATTTGATATGGTTTTTGTGATAAAGATATTAAAGATAGAGTATAAACATTTGTAGAAGAGTTGATACATAGAAAATGCAAGGTAGTTTAATGGAGAATATTATTAAGATAGTGTAAACATTTCTGGGAATGATTAGTATAGAAAATATAAGGTATAAAAGTAGAAAATTATATTATGAAGACACTGTGGACATTTTGGAAGAGAAATTACGGAATTTGAGCTGAAATAAAATAGTTTGCTAAATAATTATATTTTGATTATGAAGATTGCACATTTTGGAAGCTAGAGGGCCTCAGGGAGAACAGCACATTAGCTGATGGAGTTACCCTGGATTGAATAAAGCTTCTATCCTATCTTAAGAGAAATTAAATAATTTATGCTGGTTTGCTGGGAAGATTGTAAACACTATATGCACATTTCTGGAAACATTATGAACTGAAAATTGAGGTAGTGTGGTAAAGAAAATTGTTAAGGCAAAGTGGAGAGATAGATAGATGGATAGATGAATAAATGGATAGATGAATAAATAAATAAATAGATGGATAGATCAACAAATGGATAGATGGATAAATGAATAGAGGAATATATGAATGGATGAAAGAATAAATAGACGGATAGATGAATAGATATATAAATGGATAGATGGATGGATGGATGGATGGATGGATGGATGGATGGATGGATGGATGGATGGATGGATGGATGGATGGATGGATGGATGGATGGATGAATAGATGGATGGATATATAGATGGATAGATGAAAGAGTAGATAGATGGATAGATGGATGGATGAATGGATGGATGGATGGATGGATGAATGGATGGATGGATGGATGGATGGATGGATGGATGGATGGATGGATAGATGGATGGATGGGTGGATAAAAAAAATCTCAGGCTTCAATATACAATTGGAAAATTCAAAGTTTACATTTATGCTAATTTAACAAGACATAAACAATTAGAACAGTGTGTAAACATTTTTTGCATTACTCAAACTCGTAAATCGTGTACCGCTTTGCATTACTCAAACCGGGGTGCATCGAAATAACCATTTTTTGCTAGACTAATCGAAATATAGTCGAAGGGCCTTCGCTCGAAACGTTCAGCAAACTACGTTCAATAATTTCGGCAGTACTCAAACGTTACTAAATATAGTCTATATATTTCGATTAGTATTTCAACACTGCATACGCAGCACACTACGTTTATTTTACTAGCCTAGTTTGATAACGTTATGCCTTTTTAAAAGCTAGTCGTTCATGATGCGATTGGGACATTCAACGTTTACGTCGGACAAGCATTCATGCTAATTTAACAAGAGACAATCAGAACTGCTTGCCTCAGCTTTATCGTACAAATCTATTCTCCAACAATCAACCAATTTGAGAGAACCCTCATCAAAGAGAGAACCCTCAGACATCCTAGGCAGCAATGGGTAAATACAAATTTTAGTTATTTAACAAGAGACCGTTAATACTGTCTAGCTTCGTATAAACATATGCTCCAACAATACTCACCCCAATCCAAGTTAAAATTGTCATTAGTTTAACCGTTAATGTTGCATGTCGATAAATCTGACCATCCCAGACTAACTATAGACCTTCTCTGTATCTTTAATACAAATTTTAGCGATCCAAAGACTACAAATTAGTTCGTTGGTTTACTATTTAAACAATAAACCACGCTATACTCCCTTACTAAGAAACCCATTACATAGAACTACCCTATTTGGCTTTAAGGACTTTTTCACAATTATTTATTGCTGGGAATTTTCTCGATTTAGCTACAACCTTGTCTACACAGTCTAGTTTATAGCACAATGAGCGAATTATTGTGGGATAGTGGACTCGGGTGGAGAATAGTCATATTAGCTGGTACTCCAGTAGAGTGACAAACCATACTGGGTAACTAGAGAAAAACTCTACGGGTATAGGATTCGAACCAGCGATCTTCGGTTCTACAATAGTCCGATGCTCTACTGACTGAGCTATACGGGGTTAAATTAACATAAGCTACATAGCTTCAATTCTAGCCCAGTTTTTATACCATAATGGTTTGCAACATTGTACAAACTCGAAATCTAAATAGACAGCGACAAAAATGTACTGTTATGATTTAGGTGACCCCTGTGACCCGGCGAACCGTTTAATTCTAAGAAGAAGAATTCCTAAGAACAGGACTCACCACAATGCGATAACTTCTGAACTTTCCTCGGTGATTCAACGATCTTGTAGCACCGAACAGCGTCGTTGCCTTTGCGATTGCTTTTTTCCGTAAGTTCGATGAATTTTTCCGACCTTAAATTCATTCTGAAGTTGGTCTTCATGGCTTTGTGGATGAACTCCAAATCGGGTTTACCTCGGCTTCGGCTGCATTCCGTCTTCCATAATTTGAAAAGTTCGCCACATTCTGGCTTCCATGCAGCCGAGCTAGCGTGTAGCCAACGCACAGCAAACACTCGCTCTTTTCGGTCTACCCAGTACGCGTTTTCAGGCGACCTTTGTCGATCTAAAACGTCTTCTAACCACTCACAGAAACTCGGATCTCGTTTCGAGAAGCAACTCATAGTCTCTACCTTAATTTTAGTAAACTCACTCTTTGTGGTTGTGTACTAGTTTAGTAACCTTACTAGTTTAACTAGTGATACAGGCCGTGTATATACGAGCCATGCTTTAAAATCCTAGCTTTTATAATCTCGTGAACAACCACGGGGTCTTCCCTGCAGTTTCCTGTCACGCGGGTATGTGCCTCTTGAAATATGTAATCATAAATCTATTTTTAAAATGCTCGTATGTCGCATGGAAATTTCGGCCCACGCGCTTTCAGGCCGACCACACCTTGCTTAAACGGCCCCTCAGAAAGCATCCGCGGAAAACATGTTTACAAATGTGCCTCGAAAACAGGAAGGGGATTTGATCAACTTCTTCCGAGAACGAAAATGAAATTTTTAAACTGAAAATTGGGATCTTGATTTGATTGACATTACCGCCCCTGTAGTTTCTCTCTCTCTCTCTCTTTAGTCAGCTGAATCTTAATGAGTTTATGCATATTATCTGTCTTTCAAAAGACGATGCATCTCACTGCTCTGAAGTTAAGCCAGGTCAAATGGGGTTAGTACTTGGATGGGTGACCGCATTAGCTTCATGTGAGTAGAGTTGTTGGTTCTGTTCTGTGCTTCGAGGGGTTTTCACTGGGTTCTCTGGTTTTCCTCCCTCCTCAAAATCAACACCATAGTTTCCTCAGTTAATTCTACTAACTAGTTCCATCAAGGGGCGAGGGCCATTGAGTTATCAGTATCTAAATGAAATATTTGCACGCGAATAGAACTTTTATGTTTCGTCCCTGGCTGATTGTTTGTGTAATTGTGACGTGGCAGCATCCAGGCACTGTAGGAGGGGATCAAGGAAAGGCAATTGGGAGTAGCCCCTCCAAGATCACAAGTCACGTCCCCTGTGTCCTCCTCGCATTGCCTGGATGTTGTGACAATTTTTGTTAAACATGTTGGCGTTTTTTGTAGTTCTTCATCAGAGTAAACCATGCTACGTAGGCAGTGTGTTATGATGTATAGAAAATCTTAAAGATGGTGAACTGTCGAGATTTTAGAGAACGAAATACTGACGTTTTAAACCAAAGTTCTTCATCAGAGTAAACCATGCTACGTTAGGCAGTGTGTTATGATGTATAGAAAATCTTAAAGATGGTGAACTGTTGAGATTTTAGAGAACGAAATACTGACGTTTCGAGCAAAGCCCTCAGAATACAATGGGAATGCTGACTCATTCATATAACCAGGCCTTGGATCATCATTCTGCGACAAGCTGGACAGCGCTAATAGCGGTACAGCACAGCCACCTCATATATATTAATAAATATATGTACTCGCTGGTCTTTCTAGATTCTCCCAGTAATTTCATTGTCTTTTACTGGGCCAGAAAAATGTGTTGAATACGGTAAATATCAGATTTGATTGACAAATTGATAATTGATTAAAGCGGCTATGGGTTCTTGTCCATAGCCAATTACTCCATACTGGAATCTGTTTTCTTATTGTTGTGGGCCCAGTAAACGGGCATCGGAAAAAGCAGCACCCTTTATATAATTTATTCAATAGCTAGGGGGAAGCATAAATCTCTCGATATATCTGTGATAGACAGATTTCAGAATCTTACCAAGTTTGGCCGATGTATTTCTGTTTTCTAAAAGAGATTTTGCAAATTCTAGTCAAGCATTCTAAATATTCCAAATTAAAGTATCAATGTAGTTGAGCAGACATCAATACTAGCTGCAACGACTGGGTAGACTCGACAAATGCCAGAATCTTAATGAATTTTTGCCCATATATATTTTTGTCCTTCATTAGATCTACCATTGTCAAGTAAGGTATTAATGTAGTTGAGCAAACATCAATACGACCGACAACGACTGAACAACACTTTCCCACCCTCCTTTCCTTTCTCTTTCTCACTCTCTCTCTCTCCTTCCCTCTCTCCTTCTCTCCCTCCTCCCTTCTTTCCCTCCTTCCCTTTCTCCCCTCCCCTTTATCTCCCTCCTCTCTCTCTCTCTCTTTCCCCTTTTCTCTATCTCTCTCCCTTCCTTCCTCCTTCCCTTCCTCTCTCTCTCCCTTCTTTCCTCCATCCTTCCCTGTCTTTCTCCCTCTCTTTTCCCCTTCCTCTCTCTCCCTTCCTCCCTCCTTTTCTCCTCCCTTCTTATCTCTCCCTTCCTCCCTCCTTCCCTCGTATCCTTCCTCTCTCTCCCTCCTTCTCTCTTTCTTTCTCTTTCCCCTTTCCTCTCTCTTTTCCTGCCTCCTCCTTTCATTCCTCTCTCTCTCTCTCTCTCTCTCTCTCTCTCTCTCTCTCTCTCTCTCTCTCTCTCTCTCTCTCTCTCTCTCTCTCTCTCTCTCTCTCTCTCTCTCTCTCTCTCTCTCAATAATTTGTAGATTTTCACTGTTTAGAGTTCGGATCAGGGTTAAGCTAGTCATGTTTAAGGTCAAAGTTAACTTGTTGGAACACTTAATTGCGCGTTCTTGTGTGTATATTGCATTAAAAACCAATTTATTAACTATATACTAATTAACTATTTGCCCAATCTTTTGAGGCAGAGGCCGCGATGACTAGCTAAACTTGATTTTAGGAAGGGGGAAAAACCCGGAGAGAAAAACGCAACACTATTCTCGCATAAGTCCAAGCTTGGACAGGCACGGTTACCAATATACTGAAATTAGATAATTGAAAAAGTAGAGTGCTGTGTAGGCAGTGTTTTAGATAGAGCAAAGTGAAAAGATGGGAAACTGCTGATAATAGTTTTGATAACGAAATACTGACGTTTCATGCAGAGCCCTTCATCAGAGTAAAAAGTAGAGTGCTGTGTAGACAGTGTTTTAGATAGAGCAAAGTGAAGATTGTAAACTGTTGAGGATAGTTTTGATAACGAAATACTGACGTTTCAAGCAGAGCTCTACATCAGAGTAAAATGTAGAGTGCTGTGTAGGCAGTGTTTTAGATAGAGCAAAGTGAAAAGATGGTAAACTGCTGAGAATAGTTTTGATAATGAAATACTGACGTTTCAAGCAGAGCCCTTCATCAGAGTAAAATGTAGAGTGTTGTGTAGGCAGTGTTTTAGATAGAGCAAAGTGAAAAGATGGTAAACTGCTGGGAATAGTTTTGATAACGAAATACTGACGTTTCAAGCAGAGCCCTTCGTCAGAGTAAAATGTAGAGTGCTGTGTAGGCGGTGTTTTAGATAGAGCAAAGTGAAAAGATGGTAGGTAAACTGCTGAGAATAGTTTTGATTACGAAATACTGACGTTTCAAGCAAAGCCCTTCATCAGCGTAAACCATAGTCGACAGATTGAGACAGCGCGCTAATAGCGGTACAGCACAGCTACCTCATATATATTAATAAATACACGTACTCGCTGGTCTTTCTAGATTTTTCCAGTAATTTCATTGTCATTAGACAGAGTAAAACAATAAAGGGGTCATTTTTGGCCAGCTCAGGCAGGAATGAGTTAATCACTTGTTAACTCATTGGTGCCTAGGATGTCTGAGGGTTCCCCCTTTGATGAGTAAAATCGTCTGGTGTTAGACAGAGTAAAACAATAAAGGGACCAATTCTAGTCCGTCTATAGGAGGGATAGATCTGATTGAAGTGCGTGTACGAAACTAGACAAAGAGCTTGTAAGGCCGAGAGCTTAATATAATTTCACGCTTTAGTTCTTCGACCCCTGTAGTTCTTTTTTTTTAGTTTTGACGGTGACGTCGTCTGATGTGTAATTAAGCAGCTGAGCAAATATACTACAAAGGGCTACTGAGCTACTGCAGTAGTCAAATGCTTGAGTCATTCTTGCCTGAACTGGCCAAAAAGGACCCCTTTATTGTTTTACTCTGTCTAACACCAGATGATTTTACTCATCAAAGAGAGAACCCTCAGACATCCTAGGCAGCAATGGGTTAACAAGTGATTAACCCATTCCTGCCTGAACTGGCCAAAAATGACCCCTTTATTGTTTTACTCTGTCTAACACCAGATGATTTTATTCATCAAAGAGTGAACCCTCAAACATCCTAGGCAGCAATGGGTTAAAGCCTCCCTATGTTATCCACCGACAAAATACAAGAGTAATCTCTCAACTTCGGTTTTCGCTGACGTAAGCAAAAAAGAGGCGGGGAAAACAGCAAGATAGTCAAGTTCTGTAGTAACATTGGATCAATGAGGAATGGTCCTTACTGGACCTCTAGGAAGAGCAGTTTAGATACGACTGATAGAGTTATTCAGTATAAATAAAGTTAGTTTACTGTGGTTTCCTTCTGTAGTAACACTGGACCAATGATGGTCCTTACTGGACCTCTAGGAAGAACAGTTTAGATATGACTGATAGGGTTATTCAGTATAAATAAAGTTAGTTTAGTTTACTCTGGTTTCCTCCTGTAGTAACACTGGACCGATGATGGATGGTCGTTACTGGACCTCTAGGAAGAACAATTTAGATATAACTGATAGGGTTATCCAGTATAAATAAAGTTAGTTTAGTTTACTCTGGTTTCCTCCTGTAGTAACACTGGACCAATGAGCGATGGTCCTTACTGGACCTCTGGGAAGAACAGTTTAGATATGACTGATAGGGTTATCCAGTATAAATAAAGTTAGTTTAGTTTCCTCCGGTTTCCTCCTGTGGTAATACTGAACCGGATCAATATTCACCTCTGGGGAAACCCTGTGACAGGAACGAGCTAAAGTATAACTGTTTAACACAAAACGGAAGATTGAATATCAATATTAATTATATAAAAAATTTTAAATCCGTAGAAGTAACATTTATACCTTTCATTCATCTAACTGCATGTAACCATACATGGATAAAGTTTGAAATAAAAGTAGTGTCCTGCGTAGGCAGTGTTGAAATACAAATCGAAATATAGTAAAGTTTGAGTACTGCCGAAAATATTGAACGTATACAGTTTCTAACGTTTCGAGCGAAGGCCCTTCGTCAGAGAGAAGGCGCGTTTCTCTGTGACAAAGGGCCTTCGTTCGAAACGTGAGAAGCACTACATGTTTGACGGACTTAATATAAATAAAACCTTGCCTTCAAATAAAAATAGACGACATTTATAGCACATCCATTGTTTATCAACACAAAACGTTTGTTTCGTTACATCCGGTTCTTGACTCTAAAACTGAAAATGAATTTCTTTCTTTTAGGAATTAAAGAATTTAATTATTTTGTTTTTATCGTGTTGGGATTTAAAAAAGTCACGATTGACACCATAACGTTTGTTCATATCTCTTAAGACTCAACAGATACTTGAAAGGTCAACTGGGGTCTTGGCACTCAGACATAAGATAAACATATCATAGATGAAAGAGAAAACGAGAATAGTTATATTGTCGGTGATGTTACGAGAGGATCCACAATAGGCTTCTTAAATGCCGAATCCTGTTCGATATTTGCTACCCTTCCCCGTATCCCAAGTTTGGTTAGCTGATCTAATCCCTGCCAACGTCTTTGTTATTTAGAAATCCTGAATCACGTTGTTCGATCTCGTTATTTCCCGAATCACTAGAGCAAAAATTTCTAGATCTCGTTTCCCGAGATATATACCAAATAAATATAATGTTAGTAGTAGATTGAAGAATGCTCGATACCTATAAATAGGCAGAGCGGATTTAACTGACTGTTTCTTACTTAAAACATCGTTGTTGCTACTCTTACGTAGGAGTTTAACGTTTCGAGCGAAGGCCCTACGTCCGAGAAAAACGAGGGAAATATATAACAAGATCTGTAACAAGACATGTAGCAAAATATGTAGCAATTAGAAATGTAGCAAAATCAAGACATGTAGCAATATTTGTTGCAAATAGTAATATAGAAAAACATGTAGCAAGATAATAATGATTATTGTAGCAAGGCATATAGCAGGATAATGATAGCTCCACTAAAATCTTTTTAATTTTCCTTATAATTGGGAATGTTTATTCTATTTTCTGAGATCTTAACAAAATTAGCTTTCTTTATTCCCTAATGACATGGCAAAATACTCTTTGTTACATAAAACGGACATTTCGTATAAGACGTGAAGTGTAATTATCTCTAACATCTTCTCACATGCGGCCAAGGTGAAATTTTAATCAGATCCCTAGATTTTCCCCATATGCTAGGTACTTTTGGTGAAGGAAAATTTCACGAGTGTAGAATATATACATTATAAGACCAAACCGGGACCAGTTGCGAAAAATGCAACATCAAGGCCTTCTGGCTATGAATTGAACCCACGATCCTGCGATGCTAGTGCAGTGCTCTGATCACTGAGCTACGGAAGCCGTTGCCACGAGCTTGGCCACGAGTTCTGTATAATGTGGTAATGCCGGGAGTAGAATTGGGTATATTACAAGTGAATATTCGGCATTTCACTCGATTAAACTGGATATACTAGGTTGAAAGCGTTTGGCCAGGCGACTGCCGTGCTAAAGCCTTGAAGCGGTCCCAAATTATTATTAGGTTCGGCACAGAACAAGCACGCTGTCGAAAACAGGCCAAGATAAACGTATCACATCTGAAAGAGAAAATGAGAATAGTTATAATAGACAAGTTTGATTTAGTTGATCCAATATCGACCAACGTCTTCGTTATTTAGAAATTCCGTTGTTCAATCTCCTTATTTCCCGAATCACGACAGCAACAATTTCTAGATTTCGTTTCCTGTTATTTTTTTTGAAATCGATAATCTCTCTTTTTCCTTATTGATTTTCTTTATTTTTCTTTATATAAAATCTTTCTTTGTTCCCTATTAAGCAGGCCAAGGCAAAAAACGTCTTTGTTACAAAAAACTCTTTGTTTAATACAAAAAACCTCTTTGTTACAAAAAATAGGACATTTTATAAAAACCAAACAGTGGAATAAAAGCAGTGTGCTGCGTGTTGAACTACAAATCGAAATAATAGTAAGGTTTGAGTACTGCCGAAATTATTGAACGTAGTTTTTTAACGTTTCGAGCGAAGGCCCTTCGTCAGACAGAGACGAAGGGCCTTCGTCAGACAGAGACGAAGGGCCTTCGCTCGAAACGTTAGAACCTATAGTAACACTTTGAAGCCTGACGACGAGTCTTTAGTATTTTATTCTGGCTAAAGCCATACGATTTTATTCAACACAGGGAGAGGTCCAGGTCTCAAAGTGTTAAAACCTATCTCTTTAACACTTTGAAGCCTGAAGACGAGTCTTTAGTATTTTATTCTGGCTAACGCCATGCGGACGATTTTATTCAACACAAGGAAAGGTCCTATCTCTTTAAAGCCCTAATCAAACGAGAACGCAAGTCATCGCAAATTGGCAGTCACAAATTTCTGCGGCGGTCGTTCGAACACCCAAATTAACAAAATAAATGTTTACTGAGTGTTTTAAACAAGTTTTAACGTTGTCACGGTACATAATATTTTCGGGAAATTATTCAGAGGGGCTGGCTGAGATAGCGTGACTGCCAACTTGCGTTTTCGTTTGATTAGGGCTTAAAGCCTGACGACGAGTCTTTAGTATTTTATTCTGGCTAAACGCCAGACGATTTTATTCAGCACAGGGAGAGGTCCACGCCTCAAAGTGTTAACTAATTTCGGCAGTACTCAGACCTTACTATATTTCGATTTCCATTTCGTATAAAGACGTAAAATGTTATCTCTATAAACGTTATTTGCTCCTCACTTATTTGCCAAGGTGAAATTTTAATTAGGTCATGCAGCAAGGCCACCTAGATTTCGCTAGTTTCTCACCGGAAACACAACAGGTATTTTTTGTTTAGCGCTTATATTAGCATTAATTTTGTTATTTATGTCTTATTACTGAACAACGAGCTTGTTAGAAACAATACTATAGTATTTAAGGAGAGCCCACTTCACATTCTTGCATTAATCCTTTCTTATAATGAATCTCGCGCTTGATTAAACACCGCACTTTCGGATTCTAATTCACTTACTAATTATAACACTTGCAAAATACAATAGTTCATCGCGTGCGTTGCAAATTGGTTTGCAAAATGTACTTCTACCAGCTGAAACGAAGCTAGAACCATTTCGGTGCGCTAAGACTTCCGTTTTTACAGATTACTATTTTCATATTGTAGTTATCAACACTATTCGCGACAGTGTACTTAATTCCGGATGTGATTCAAATAACTTGGTTATCACGTTATTAATGTTAGTGTACAATGTCCAACTGATAACAGTCTGGTATCACATTTGTTCTTGCAGATATACAGTCATGTAAAACTCTTCATTTAGCTTAGTTTTTGTCCTGTGTTGCTTAGGACATCAGGCAGCAAAGTTACAGGGGTATACTCTGATCTTTTTGCTAAGTAAATTCACCTGACATTAGAGTATAGAAATGTTGACTTTCACTTTTTTGACCAGCTCAGGCAGGAATGGGTTAATCACTTGTTAACTCATTGCTGCCTAGGATGTCTGAGGGTTCTCTCTTTGATGAGTAAAATCATCTGGTGTTAGAAAGAGTAAAACAATAAAGGGGCCATTTTTGGCCAGCTCAGGCAGGAAGGGGTTAATCACACTAACTTATTGCTGCCTAGAATGTCTGAGGGTTCTCTCTTTGATGAGTAAAATCATCTGGTGTTAGACAGAGTAAAACAATAAAGGGGCCATTTTTGGTCAGCTCAAATAGCAATGGTTCATCATTTGTTAACTCATTGCTGCCTAGGATGTCTAAAAATGTCAAATGATCTTAAACTATTAGCTAGCCTATTATCCTTGCATGTACAGTAGATGTGGGAGAGGACGGGAGCAACGACTGGAATCAAGCCTACAGTAGACGACGATTTTCGAGAATTGTAATAAATTTATATATACATTATATTCCAATTGAAGGGAGTTTTTAAATTTTGCAATCCACCTCGCTAGAAAACTTGGGACAATACACCTCTATAGGTCTAGCAATAATAAGAACTATATTAAATCTGTTTCCCATTACGTCCGCTTTGCTCGCGCGGGCGGAACAACAGCCTTATTAAAATCGAACGGTCGACGTTTGCCGCTAATATTTATATATTTTTTTAACTTTTTAGTGTACTTTTTCATACTTTTAGACATATCTGTAGATAATGTATAACATATACTTATATATGTAGTAAGAAGAGATAAAACTCGACTCGACTACACGCGTAAAAATCTCGCAAGTTGTTACAGCATTGTTGCCTGAACAATGCTGTAACAACTTGTTGACATATGTGAACAACATTGATAAATGAACAACATTGTTCATCATTGTTTCAACAAGTTGTTACAGCTTGATGAAACAACAACCGTTGTTCACGCATGTTGTAACAACCGAAGAACGTGTTGATACATCAACCATGTTCACCATTGTTGTAACATTGTTGTTCATCGTTGTTATTTCGTCATGCTGTTACAACATGTTGTATCATGTGCGAACAACGTTGTTGGCTATAAAAAATGTGCTGTTGGAACAACTTGTTCATGACTGTTGATTTATCCGTGAACAAGTTGTTCGAACCATAAGTGAACAACTTGTTGACAACTTGTTCACGGCGAGCAGCACAACATTGTTCACGGTGAGCAGCACAACATCGTTCACGGCGAGCAGCACAACATTGTTCACGCCTGTTGACAACCGTGAACAAGTTGTGCGTTTTTACGCGTGTACATGATCAAGTTAATCATAGAGTTAATACTGTTTTATAACTATTGCAGCCTTTAGTACTGTCAGTGCATTTCAAAGTAGAACAGTGTATATTCATTTGTCAGCAAAAAAAAACCCAGATTGATAGACGTATATGATGAGTGTACCGAAATTATTTCGAAATTGAAATTAGTAAAAAGAAAGTGAAGGTACAAAAATAACTCGGGATTTTAATCATTATATCTTCGGTTACACTCATTAGAAAAAGGAAAATGAAATCTGTCATGTCGCGGTTTTGACACTTTATCGGCCGAAAACAATTAGCGCCTTTTGAGTCCAGTTATACAGTACGGGAGGGCCTCTGTATATATTGGTTTACGAATATCATTTACGAATATCATTACGAATACGATTATCATTATCGTTACGAATATCATTTAAATTGTTTATAGTTTCAATAGACGAATTTAAAAAAGTATACAATAGACGAATTTTAATTCAGACGAATTTTATTCGACGAAACTGCCACGTTAAAGCCCCGCACAGACGACCAAGTTTTGAATTTCCTTGACAAGTTGTACCTTGACAAGTTTTATTTGTTCGTGTGTACGACACAAGTTGACAAGTTTTTCCTTGACAAGGAGCCTTGTTCAAAAGCTGGTCATGCCAGCTTTTGAACAAAGAAATTTGTTCGTGTGTATAGTCGTCAAGGAAAACTTGACAAGATCATCTCCGAAGCTTATTACGCGATCATAATTGCCGTCAAGGAAAGCTTGTCCAACCGTACACACGAGCAATATTATTATAAATTGTCAAGGAAAATTGTTGGGGAAAAACGTGTTCATCGTACACACGAGCAAGGAAAGCTACCAAGGAACTTTTCAGGCTCCACGAGTCCAAGTAAAAACAATTAAATTCAACTGAAATTCGGATTAAATTCGTCTGAATTATATTCTATAGTCTATATTGTGCGACTTTTAGCGTAGGCCTAATTGTATTTTGGTGTATTACCAGATTAGAAGGGTATTGGTCAGGCACAGGGCGTAGCACATGAGCACATCTTATGTGCCTTTCACATCTGTGACTCGCTTCGACTCATGCTGGATGCTGTTATCTAATCTATCTGACTGACATTTCACCTTGGCCACAAGTCAGAAGCGTGTTTCCTGTTTGACTGTACGCGGGTTATCTCCAGGAACTCCGGTTTCCTTTTGTAGTAACACTTGACCTCTGAGGGGTGGCCCTTACTGGACGTCTAAGGCCTACGTCAAACGTCGCCCTTCTCATACGCCGAACCTAATGATAATAAGCTAAATCCTTTGTTTATGCTGATTTGCATTAGGTTCGGCGCATGAGAAGAGCGATGTTTGACCTAGGCCTAAGAAAAACAGTTTAGATATGACTGATAGAATTATCCAGTATAAATAAAGTTAGTTTAGTTTACTCTGGTTTCCTTCTGTAGTAACACTGGGCCAATGAGGGATAGTCCTTACTGGACCTCTAGAGAGAACAGTTTAGATATGACTGATAGGGTTATCCAGTATAAATAAAGTTAGTTTAGTTTACTCTGGTTTACTCCTGTAGTAACACTGGATCAATGAGGGATGGTCCTTACTGGAGCTCTAGGGGGAAAGGTTATAACTGTAAAAGTAAAGTGACTTTATTTATTGAGGACAGTATTTAGATACTGATAACTCAATGGCCCTCACCCGTTGATGGAGCTAGTTCGTAGAATTAACTGAGGAAACTATGGTATTAATTTTACGGAGGGAGGAAAACCAGAGAACCCAGTGAAAAACCTTCGAAGCACAGGAGAGAAACAAACAACCCTTACGAAAATTTCAAATAAGACTTCATATACGATTTCATATATGAAATGTCAATTTCAGTAGATGGCACTGATCCACCGTGACACGCGTGAGCTAAGTACTTGGAATATGTTGAAGTTTGGCCAAACCCAGTTTACAAGTGTGTAACTCGAGTGCCTGTCTGCCAAGCTAAACCTTACTTGGTTAAGAAAATGGCTTCCTATAGGATTATGCCTCGGCTTTACTCAGCAATATTATATCTTAGTTACGTTACGTTCGAACTTCCACCCTCTTCAGCAGGAGGATGTGAAGCCAGAAGCACGGAAGAACACGATGTTTCTATATTCGGCATTATTACTTTCACTGGAATTAGAAATAATAATATCTTATATATAGAACTTATTGTTATTATTATTGCATCATATTCGGTGTCAGCGCTAAACTAGAATTTTTGCATATTTTATATATTCAACCATAGTGGTGCAATCGCAAAAGTTATGTAATTTGCATATTTGATATATTCAGCCATAGTGGTGCAATCACAAAAGTTATGTAATTATTGTAAGTTATGCAGTTGAACCATGATGCTACAGTCGGATCAATTATTATAATAATGATGATGACTGGTCATCAATGATGATGATCAATAATGATAATCAATGATGATGATCAATAAAGATGATCAATGATGATGATGATCAATGATGATGATGATCAATGATGATGATGATCAATAATGATGATCAATAATGATGATGATGATGATGATGATGATCAATAATGATGATCAATAATGATGATGATCAATAATGATGATGATCAATAATGATGATCAATGATGATGATGATCAATGATGATGATAATGATGATGATGATCAATAATGATGATCAATAATGATGATGATGATGATGGTCAATAATGATGATGATCAATAACGATGATCAATGATGATGATGGGGTGGTGATGATGATCAATGATGATGATCAATGATGATGATGATGATCAATGATGATGATCAATGATGATGATGATGATGATGATCAATGATGATGATCAATGATGATGATCAATGATGATGATGTTGATGATGATCAGTGATTATGATCAAGAATGATGATGGTGATGGTGATGATGATGATGGCGATAATTTGCAAGTTAATTCGCAAGTTTATATATATATACACTGCTCCTGTGTAGGCAGTATCGAATTACAAACCAAAACGTTACAACGTTTGTGTACTGGTGAATTTAATTTATAAAGAAAGCTCAAAATTTTAGCGAAGGCCCTTCATCAGAGAACGTTCTGCCAAGCTAAACCTTACTTGGTTAGGAAAATGGCTTCCTATAGGATTAGGCCTCGGCTTTGCTCAGCAATATTATATCTTAGTTACGTTACGTTCGAACTTCCACCCTCTTCAGCAGGAGGATGTGAGGGCAGAAGCACGGAAGAACACGATGTTTCTATATTCGGCATTATTACTTTCACTGGAATTAGAAATAATAATATCTTATATACAGAACTTATTGTTATTATTATTGCATCATATTGTGTCAGCGCCAAACTAGAAATTTTGCATATTTTATATATTCAACCATAGTGGTGCAATCGCAAAAGTTATGTAATTATTGTAAGTTATGCAGTTGAACCATGATGCTACAGTCGGATCAATTATTATAATGATGATGATGACTGGTCATCAATGATGATGATGATCAATGATAATCAATGATGATGTTGATGATAATCAATGTTGATTATGATAATCAATAATGATAATCAATGATGTTGATGATAATCAATGTTGATGATGATGATGATCAATAATGATAATCAATGATGATGTTGATGATAATCAATGATGATGTTGATGATAATCAATAATGATAAACAATGATGATGATGATCAATAATGATAATCAATGATGTTGTTGATGATAATCAATGATGACGTTGATGATAATCAATGTTGATGATGACGATCAATAATGATAATCAATGATGATGTTGATGATAATCAATGTTGATGATGATGACCAATAATGATAATCAATGATGATGTTGATGATAATCAATGATGATGATAATCAATAATGATAATCAATGATGATGATGATCAATAATGATAATCAGTGATGTTGTTGATGATAATCAATGATGACGTTGATGATAATCAATGTTGATGATGATGATCAATAATGATAATCAATGATGATGTTGATGATAATTGAGATGATGTTGATGATAATCAATGATGATGTTGATGATAATTGAGATGATGTTGATGATAATCAATGATGACGTTGATGATAATCAATGATGATGATGATGATGATCAATAATGATAATCAATGATGATGATCAATAATGATAATCAGTGATGATGTTGATGATAATCAATGATGATAATCAGTGATGATGATAATGATAATCAATGATGATGATCAATAATGTTGATCAATAATGATGATGATCAGTGATCAATAATGCTGATCAATGATGATGATGATGGTGGTGGTGATGATGATCAATAATGATCAATGATAATGATGTTGATCAGTGATTATGATCAAGAATGATGATGGTGATGATGATGATGGCGATAATTTGCAAGTTAATTCGCAAGTTGATATATACACTGCTCCTGTGTAGGCAGTTTCGAATTACAAATCAAAACGTTACAACGTTTGTGTACTGGTGAATTTAATTTATAAAGAAAGCTCAAAATTTTAGCGAAGGCCCTTCATCAGAGAGAAACGCTAGCCAGTAAAAGGATATTACAAAGAGCAAAGTGAAAAGATGGTAAACTGCTGAGAATAGTTTTAATAACGAAATACTGACGTTTCAAGCAGAGCTCTTCATCAGAGTAAAATGTAGAGTGCTGTGTAGGCAGTGTTTTAGATAGAGCAAAGTGAAAAGATGGTAAACTGCTGAGAATAGTTTTGATAACGAAATACTGACGTTTCAAGCAGAGCCTTTCATCAGAGTAATTACACATTACATTTTACTCACGCAAAGACTGGCAGGGTCTTTTTGAGTCAAAAACAAATGTAGCGTGCTGCGCAGGCAGTGTTGAAACAACAATCGAAATATAGTAAGGTTTGATATATTGCCGAAACAGAAAACGTAGGAGTCTGACGAAGGGCCTTCGCTCGAAATGTTAGGCCTGGCCAAACGCTTTCAACATTTCATTCAACATCGTTCAACATTGTTGAATTCAACATATTGAAAGCGTTTGGCCACCCCTGTTGAATGATGTTGAACGTTGTTGAATGGTGTTGAATGATGTTGAACGAAATTTGAACATGTTCAAATTTTCCTTCAACACGCGTTCAACATTTCTATTGTTTCAAAATGTTGAAAGGTGTTGAACGCATTTGGCCACATTTCATCCAACTTTGTTGAACAGAGACATGCGCCATGCGGGATATTGTCGATTCCAGCTTTTGTGGTAGCCCGCGTTCAATTAATTGTCATTCATGAATGTTGAACGATGTTGAATTCATTTGGCCACTCGTGCTTTCAACACTATTCAACATCGTTCAACAATGTTGAATGCGATGTTGAATGCGATGTTGAAAGCGTTTGGCCAGTCCTGTATACGTTCTCTGTTTCGGCAGTATATTTAACCTTACTATATTTAAATTATTCAATGCTTTGTTTTGGTTCAATAATACTATTGTACTTGGGTCATCGTCGTGACGTTGGTCGGCGTTGTGCTTGCTTAAGGTCCAATATAAATGACCCTGGCGTCTATAAACGATAACGCTGTTATGCCATCTCATTTTCATTCTGAGAACCTTTCAATGATATTAAGCATCTTAATCACGCCTAATGTGGGGTTTCCCCACTTGTATCTCGCAACACTATACGTGTGCCCACGTATTTCGCGGGAAAATGAAACATCCTGTTCGAACTGCGCATGCGGCGATAAGGGACAAGGTTACAATCACCGGACGTTAATCGAACTTTGGATTCCGGAAGTTAAAGGACGTTATTTTTAGCCTTGTGTTGAAATTCTGAGCTGCAAAGTAAAGCTGTACTAATTCGATTATGAAATCCGATACGTATAATTGAAATGAACATTCCGAACTTACGTTGCAATGTTCCGAACTACGTTGCGAGGTAGATACAAATTTAAGTCGGCAATTTGTTTCTGCTTAACCAAGTATCTATTATTATATTCTATACAACAAATAATCTTCTTCTCCGTGATTTTACCAAAGGAATTCAATTCAAAGCTTATTAAATTCGAACTTCACGACGAACTTCACAACGAACTTCTGTACCAAGTTCCCAACCTTCCAACGAATGTTGACAAACGAATTTCAAAAGCAAACTGAAACTGACTGTAAGACCAAGTTTTTACACAAATTGGCCGGCTAAACTTGATTGCTGCCGGGCCAAACAGAAATCAAGATGTCATATTTCGGCAATTTCTTTCAATCTCGCTTTCATTTTGACCATCCGTACTTGTGTGCAGGTTTCTAGTATCTCTTTTGTGTTTTTATATAATATAAAACCATTATTGTGAGATTTTGTACAATTTTAGGGCAACTTTGTTTATCCGAAGGGATTGCTAAAATAGAGTTAGTGCCACAAGCTTGTTAGCGCGCTGGCTCTAACCGCTCTGAAGTTAAGCCAGTTGAATGGGGTTAGTACTTGGATGGGTAGCTTCATGTTAGTAGAATGGCATGTTGATACTCTCCTGTGCTTCGAGGGTTTTTCACTGGGTTCTCCGGTTTTCCTCCCTCCTCAAAATCAACACCATAGTTTCCCCAGTTAATTCTACAAACTAGTTCCATCAAGGAGTGAGGGCTATTGAGTTATCAGCATCTAAATACTTACTGAATAAGTTTATTTGATCAACAACATCAATACCAGCTTTGGTATATAGGATACAAACGTGACACTAACTACAACTACATGACATACATATTACATATATATAAAGTTAATTTCTATTATCTACGTTAAGTTATCAAAAATTGTTAAAACATCGAAACAGTATTTCCCTGCCAAAGCCATAACTGTTCTGTCTTGCATAGACATAAGGTACATAAAAATATCTTGGGAATTAAACAATTTGAATGAACTATTTACTTTATATAGGTTATCAATAAAATTTACTCTGAGATCGGCGAACTTTGTGTTTGTACATGACGTTAAAAAGTGTTCTTCATTCCCGATCTCGTTAAGATCGCAATGTTTACATAGTCTATTACTGTATGAAACATTGCTGTATCGACCAGTTTCAACAGGTAATCTATGAGCTGAAATCCTTAATTTTGTGACAGCTTGACGGTGTTTGAAATTGTGAATTTCAGAAAGGTATTTTTCACAACCAAAGTTAGTTTTCAGTTTTTTGAAAATTCTTATGAAAAAAAAAAAAAATTAACTATATTAGTTAACTATAAATTAATAAATTAATAAATTAACTCACCTTTTTTTAATTAGACGTGCGTTGGGAGGATAATGAAATACTTGCTATTTGGAATCAAAGTTGTGCTATCACGCTGTTTAAGACTGTGTCAGCGACACAAAGAGCTCTTTATTTGAGTTTCAGTGGCTCAATCGGCTTCTCTACTGTACAATAACTAATATTTTACATTGTTAACTAATTCCTGTTGTAGTCTAGAACATTATTTCCTATATCATTTTATAGGTAATCTTACTATTTGATATTTATAACACGTGCGCGTTTTAACGAGTTTGTAACTCCCAAGCGTTATGTGTATAAATAAATTATTGTATTGTATTGTATTGTATTGCATTACATCGCATCGCATCGCATCGCATCGTATTGTATTGTATTGTATTGTATTGTATTGTATTGTATTGTATTGTATTGTATAGTCAATATATACCTTAGCGGAGAATGGCGCGCTCTTTCATGCTGTCAAGGCCAAGGTTAGCCTGATTTATCAGACGGTAAACTTGTCATTGCTTGCTTCCTGTCCCTCCCCTCCCCTCCAAGCGACGACAACATACCGTCTCAAACCAATGTCCGCCTTTTTGTCCGCGCAATCCCAATTTCCGTGTACGCAGCTTATATACACTAACCTGACCCACTTGTGTTTACTGCCTAGCTTATACACTAACCTGACTCACTAGTGTGTTTACTGCCTAGCTTATACACTAACCTGACCCACTAGTGTGTTTACTGCCTAGCTTATACACTAACCTGACCCACTAGCGTGTTTACTGCCTAGCTTATACACTAACCTGACTCACTAGTGTGTTTACTAACCTGACTCACTAGTGTGTTTACTGCCTAGCTTATACACTAACCTGACTCACTAGTGTGTTTACTGCCTGAGCTTATACACTAACCTGACTCACTAGTGTTTACTGCCTAGCTTATACACTAACCTGACCCACTTGTGTTTACTGCCTAGCTTATACACTAACCTGACTCACTAGTGTGTTTACTGCCTGAGCTTATACACTAACCTGACCCACTTGTGTTTACTGCCTAGCTTATACACTAACCTGACTCACTAGCGTGTTTACTGCCTAGCTTATACACTAACCTGACTCACTAGTGTGTTTACTAACCTGACTCACTAGTGTGTTTACTGCCTAGCTTATACACTAACCTGACTCACTAGTGTGTTTACTGCCTGAGCTTATACACTAACCTGACTCACTAGTGTGTTTACTGCCTAGCTTATACACTAACCTGACCCACTAGTGTGTTTACTGCCTAGCTTATACACTAACCTGACCCACTAGTGTGTTTACCGCCTAGCTTATACACTAACCTGACTCACTAGTGTGTTTACTGCCTAGCTTATACACTAACCTGACTCACTAGTGTGTTTACTGCCTAGCTTATACACTAACCAGACCCACTAGTGTGTTTACTGCCTAGCTTATACTAACCTGACTCACTAGTGTGTTTACTGCCTAGCTTATACACTAACCTGACCCACTAGTGTGTTTACTGCCTAGCTTATACACTAACCTGACCCACTAGTGTGTTTACTGCCTAGCTTATACACTAACCTGACCCACTAGTGTGTTTACTGCCTAGCTTATACACTAACCTGACCCACTAGTGTGTTTACTACGTGAGCTTATACACTAACCTGACCCACTAGTATATATACTGTTATACACTAGTTATACACTGTGTCTCAGTAGCTCAATGGTTAGAGCATCTCACTAGTCATCAGAAGGTTGTGGGTTGTACACATATTCAATCTACGTTCAAATCATCTGAGTCTCAGTAGCTCAATGGTCAGAGCATCTCACTGGTCATCAGAAGGTTGTAGGTTGTACACATATTCAATCTACGTTCAAATCATCTGAGTCTCAGTAGCTCAATGGTTAGAACATCTCACTGGTGATCAGAAGGTTGTGGGTGGTACACATATTCAATCTACGTTCAAATCATCTGAGTCTCAGTAGCTCAATGGTTAGAGCATCTCACTGGTCATCAGTAGGTTGTACACATATTCAATCTACGTTCAAATCATCTGAGTCTCTGTAGCTCAATGATTTAATAGACCATTTCACTGCTAATCGGAAGGTTACAGGTTGTACACATTGCTATGGGTGGAGCAATAAGATCTCAAATAGCTTTGGCTTGAGCGACCCGGCACTTGAAAAACTCGTACAAAAGCGTTACAAGACATTGAACAGTAATAATATATTATTTATTTTACAAAACTATATACAGTAATAACAATCTAATTAGTCATCAATGTCTTCCAGATCAACGTCAGATGGTCGTCGCTGTTTATAATCTTGTATCGTCTGGTGGATATCCAGTGGTTCTCTGTCAATAGTCGAGCCCACTTCTGATGCGAGCTTCTGAATGATATCCATAGATAAACGGGTTTGTTCGCTGGTATTCTCTTCAACATCGTGTGAGACACTTTCGGAAGTACCAGGCTGGTTTGTTGGTTCCTCGTCAGATATTTCCTGGATTAGTACTCGCTTGCTGGTTGGTTGGTCTGTGGCAAGGGATCTTATAAGCTGTGACGTAACAGCGTTGGAGGTCCATGATTGGTCAGATGTGTCGGTAAGGGTATTGTCCATTTCGGTAATGAGTGGTTTGCCCTGTTATAAATAAATGATTTCGTTAAAGTATGTGTTGATCATATCTAGACTGCGAGGCGAAAACAGTAATGTATATTATAGATACAATACCGTACAGTGCAGTGCAATACAGTACAGTACAGTGGAGTACAGTACAGTACATTGCAGTGCAGCACAGTACATTGCAGTACAGTACAGTACATTGCAGTGCAGTACAGTGGAGTACAGTACAGTACAGTACAGTACAGTACATTGCAGTACAGTACACTGCAGTACAGTACAGTGCAGTACAGTACAGTGTAATACAGTACAGTACAGTGCAAGTACAGTGCACTACAGTGCAGTAGTTACAGTGCACTACAGTGCAGTTACAGTGCAGTGCAGTACAGTGCAGTACAGTGCAGTACAGTGCAGTACAGTGCAGTACAGTGCAGTACAGTGCATTACAGTGCAGTACAGTGCAGTGCAGTGCAGTGCAGTGCAGTGCAGTGCAGTGCAGTGCAGTGCAGTGCAGTGCAGTACAGTGCAGTACAGTGCAGTACAGTGCAGTACAGTGTAGTGCAGTGCAGTGCAGTACAGTGCAGTGCAGTGCAGTACAGTGCAGTACAGTGCAGTGCAGTACAGTACAGTGCAGTGACAGTGCAGTGCAGTTACAGCACAGTGCAGTACAGTACAGTGCAGTACTGTACTGCACTGTACTGTGCTGTGCTGTACTGCACTATGCTGTACTGCACTGTGCTGTACTGCACTGTACTGTACTGTACTGCACTGCACTGTACTGTACTGTGCTGTACTGCACTGCACTATGCTGTACTGCACTGTGCTGTACTGCACTGTACTGTACTGTACTGCACTGCAGTGTAACTGTACTGCACTGTAACTGTACTGCACTGCAGTGTAACTGTGCTGTGCTGTACTGCACTGCAGTGTAACTGTGCTGTGCTGTACTGTGCTGCACTACACTGCGCTGTACTGTACTGTGCTGTACAGTACAGTACAGTACAGCACAGTAGAGTGCATTGCAGTACAGTGCATTGCAGTACAGCACAGCACAGCACACTACCATACAATAGATCGAATCCTAATTTACACAGTACCTTGTTTTCATTATGAAAAAATAGCGGATCGTTCACATCAACATCTTCTAGATCTGGCAAATCCTAGGCACAACATGTTTTCTCATTTTAAAATTGAATTGATAAACATCATTAACTTACAGTATGTTCAAAAACTTTTAAACCAGAGTAGCGTTAAACTATGTCTGATTCGTCACCTGGCTGCGTTTTGAATTTATTTGTATTTATTTACCTTGTTTGTAAATACGTTTTCACCAACATCTAATTTGATCGTTTCAATATCATCTTCTATACGTAAACAAAGCAAGGAGTGCATGAGGAAGGTAGGGAATAAATTAAAATGCCAATATCTCACCTGTGGGGATTTTACATATTCGTAATCTTTGGGTTTTCCTGAGCAAAATTGCAATATATCTTGACGCCTTCTGACATGAACGTTGACTGTCCTGTCAAAGTTGGTAACTACTTAATGAACTCTCTTCGTTATTGCGTAAATACAAGAAACAACGAGAATGACGTGCAATTCTATTGTAAAAACTCTTTCTTTCGGAAGACGCTCGATCATTTATTTTTCAACGTCACTTCCAGTAAGTGGTTACCAACTTTGACAGTAAAACAAGTCCATGAAGATGAAATTTTGCAACGACAAGATATATTGCAATGTTGCTCAGGAGAATCCAAAGATTATACGAATATGTAAAGTAGTCACAGCTAAGATAAGCACTTTAAAATGCTTATGAAACGAAAATTAAGTTTGTCTTGTTTGAAAGAACAATTAAAATGACAAAGTAACATCATTTGTAGTTTTTCGTTTCCTTGCTTCGTTTTGGAGATACTTCAGTTTGTTTGATATGCAAATTTGATTTATAAGATAACTTTACGTCCCAGTTTGCATAATGAGTTATCGCAAAGTGTTCTATATCTTTGTTATTATTGAACAAAAGCACTTGGCGAATTAGGAACCATGTGCGAGTGTTTCTCCTACAACAGAGTCTGTAAATTTTAAGTGTTTTTGTTTGACATTAATAGCAAAGATATATAATGTTTTGCGATAAGTCATTATGCAAAGAGTGACGTAAAGTTATCTTATAAGTTAAATTTACATATCAAACAAACTGAAATATCTCAAAAACAAAGCAAGGAAACCAAAAACTGCAAAATATGTTACTCTATCATTTTAAGTGTTCTTTTAAATAAGACAAACTTAATTTTCGTTTCATAGACACTTTAAGCGATGAAATAAGATTGGAGGAAAGCGAAAACAAATGAGAAGAAAAGTAAATGAGAATGGAGTTTAGTATTTTCATTTACCTGATATAGTGGTAGTAAGTATTTGGTCAGAATGAGTGGCGTTATCATTCTCGTCGTCATCTAGAAAGACATAAGATATCGCTGTTACTGTATAGAAGTACTGTAGAAGAGCTAGGAATTAATTTTTGATTTGTAGAAGTTATTACATACTTGTGCCTTTATCAGGGTGATAATAGCAGGTGATAAAAATGATATATACCGGTACATATCCTTTTTATCACCTGCTCTCCTGATAAAAGCACAAGTATGTGATAAAAAGGTTATCAAAATCAGCCCCCGGGGCTTAATAGAAAAATTACTCTCTAATCTTTGTTCGATCATCAGTTCGGAGCCAGTCCAGCACAGTCCAGTTCTACATAGGGTGAATGGTAGAAAATTATACATATCCCAAACACTGATATCCCAAACTATGGGTAGATCGTTGTACCTGAAATGATTTCTGTTATCAGTGGACCTCTACGGTTGACAGTCTGACGAGAAGTAAAGATACCCGCAATACTTTGAGGTTCTTGTGTAGTTCCAACTAAGGATTCTTCTCGTTGAGTGATAAAGATAGGGCTATCAGTAGACGAAGGAAGATCTAGAAGAAAAATTTACGACAAATTATATTGTATCACTGTTCTGATTGGCTTACACTATTGTATCTACAGTGACGTCGCTAAACATGGGAAAGTGAACATAACATCCCTAACTGATGGCGTCACTGGCTGATGACGTCACTAGCTGATGACATTAATAACTGATATTACTAACTAATGACGTCATTGACTTATGACGTCACTAACTGATGACGTCAATATTCATGAGATCACTGATTTATGAAGTCATTGACTGATAGTATTACTACCGTATGACATCACTGAGACGTTACTAAATGAGTACATCACTACTAATGACGTCACCGACCAATGAGGTCACCAACTTATGACATCGCTGACTGATGACGTCACTGACCAATGACATGTCTGACTTATGACATCACTAACTGATGACATAATTAACGCATGCCATCATTAACTAATGACGTCACTAATTGATGACATCATTAACTGATGACGTCACTGGCTGATGACGTCTCTGATGACGTTACTGACCGATGACGTCACTGACTGATGACGTCAATAACTGATGACGCCATTCTCGTTCCCAGGTGCTCGACTCATTTTTCCTGTCACAACAATCTTGAGTTTCAAAAATTCCAAGTGATAATTACCCTGACTTAATTTATTTTCATCTTGATCATTCTTATTATCTTCTACAGTCCCTTCCTCAATACCCGAGTTTTTATCATTTGTCTTCTCTGCTCCTTCACTTCTTTCTTCTTTCACATCTTCGTCTTTTTCGTTTTCATCTTCTTCCTTTACCAGCTTAGATGTCTGTGTTTCTTCGGTTCCTTCTTCCTTTTGTTTATAAATGGGAAAATATGTTTACGTCTCTCCATTGCTATTCCACTGCATCACACTCCACGCTACGCTACTCCATTCCACTCTATGCTACTCCACTCTACTCTATTCCACTTCACTCCACTCTACTCTATTCCACTTCACTCCACTCTACTCTATTCCACTTCACTCCACTCCACTCTACTCTACTCCACTCCACTCTACTCTACTCCACACCACTCTATTCCACTCTACTCCACTCCACTCTATTTCACTCCTCTACTCCACTCTACTTACTCTACTCCACTCTACTCCACTCTGCTCCACTCTACTCCACTCTACTCTACTCTGCTCCACTCCACTCCACTCCACTCTACTCCACTTCACTTCACTCCACTCTGCTCCACTCTACTCCACTCTGCTCCACTCCACTCTACTCCACTCCACTCCACTCTACTCCACTCTACTCCACTCCACTCCACTTTACTCCACTCCACTCCTTCCCATCCGATTCACTCCACTACTGTCTTTCTGTCTTCTTACCTCTTCCTTCTTAATATTCTCATCCACTTCACTTTCTTCTTCATTGTCTTTATTCCTATTTTTCTCCCGAAGCTCTGACAAAGCTACAATAAAAAAACTCCACCAGTGAACTACAGTATACGAATATTAGTACGTGAAATGTCAGTATGTGAAATGTCAGTATGTGAAATATCAGTATGTGAAATATCAGTATGTGAAATGTCAGTATGTGAAATATCAGTATGTGAAATATCAGTACGTGAAATGTCAGTATGTGAAATATCAGTATGTGAAATATCAGTATGTGAAATGTCAGTATGTGAAATGTCAGTATGTGAAATATCAGTACGTGAAATGTCAGTATGTGAAATATCAGTATGTGAAATATCAGTATGTGAAATGTCAGTATGTGAAATGTCAGTATGTGAAATGTTAGTATGTGAAATGTCTGTCATACCATTTACACTATCCATAATCTTCTTGCGTTCTCTGCTCACCCACAGTTGTCGTTCCTGTTTTTCAGCTTCAACTCCACCCCTCTCCCTGAATGAAGACATCAGTAATCAGGTCAATTATTACTGAATTGAGGTAAATACAGTTTTTTAACAGATGTTTTGTAGACGTTTGTCAAGCTCAAATACTCAGAAAATGTTTCTGAGTCCCAGATAGGAATTGGACCTGCAACCTTCTGATGACCAGTTAGAAGGAAGTTACCGGTGCTCTTCCGAATAATCAAATTGCCGATCTTACCATGCTTCTACGCATGCTCTTTCTTTGGGAAATACCGGTCTGTCATCTAGGTATTTCAAGTTTTTCTAAAGAACAACAGAAAGAGTATTTCATTCTCTAAAATTTCAACAGTTCACCATCTTTAAGATTTTCCATACATCATAACACACTGCCTACGTAGCATGGTTTACTCTGATGAAGAACTTTGGTTTGAAACGTCAGTATTTCATTCTCTAAAATCTCAACAGTTCACCATCTTTAAGATTTTCTATACATCATAACACACTGCCTACGTAGCATGGTTTACTCTGATGAAGAACTTTGGTTTGAAACGTCAGTATTTCATTCTCTAAAATCTCAACAGTTCACCATCTTTAAGATTTTCTATACATCATAACACATTGCCTACGTAGCATGGCTTACTCTGACGAAGAACTTTTACTCACCACTTTTAAAATCATCTGTTTTCTGTAGTGTTTTATTTTTCTGATTACTGGATTTCCCATAAGATTGATAACACTCTAGATAAAATAATAATTTATGGTCAAGCCTCAAACTTGACGCTTACAAGTGAACTTTTGCCTTAGTGAGTAAAAAACAACATTGACAAAGAAATCCCTAAATTCGCTACTGAATTTTAGTATGTAAAAAGTAGTTGTCTGTACTTGCAAGGTGATTTGAATTTTTTGTACTTACAACTTTTGGCATGACAGAAAATATATTAAGTATTTCAGGATCATCTAACTGGTTGTGAGACAAATCAAGGACACTGCATTTGTAAAATATAAACATAACGGACAATATATTAATGTATTAGTTTTGTAATTTAGGAATTTATTAACTTATTTCTTATTAACTTCACAATTTATTAATTTATTTACTATTATTACTTATTAACTTATTAATTTATTTACTATCATTACTTATTAACTTATTTTATTTACTATTATTACTTATTAACTTATCAATTTATTTACTATTACTTATTAATTTATTTACTATCATTACTTATTAACTTATTAATTTATTTACTATTATTACTTATTAATTTATTTACTATCATTACTTATTAACTTATTAATTTATTTACTATTACTTATTAATTTATTTACTATCATTACTTATTAACTTATTAATTTATTTACTATCATTACTTATTAATTTATTTACTATCATTACTTATTAATTTATTTACTATCATTACTTATTAACTTATTAATTTATTTACTATCATTACTTATTAATTTATTTACTATCATTACTTATTAATTTATTTACTGTCATTACTTATTAATTTATTTACTATCATTACTTATTAATTTCTTTACTATCATTACTTCTTAACTTATTAATTTATTTACTATTATACACTTGTTGACTGGTGCCGAGGGAAACATCGAGTTTTACGGTCCCTCGGGCTTCAATGTCACCCTCGGGTGACATTGAAGCCTTCGGGTCCGTAAAACTCGATATTTCTCGAGGCAAAAGTCAACAAGCGTTTTGTTATATACCAAAGACTTTTAAAATACAAAATACCAAACTGACTCGAAGCTTGTAAAAGGCAAACAGACTTACCAAAACACTTCGAAACTTGTAAAAGGCAAAACGACTTACCAAAACACTTTGACTTTGTCTTCCTATTTCAATTCAACTGAACAAATACACCAGACTCAACAAGTACAAAGAACAGCTTTAAATTTATCCAGATTTTCTCCAGACCTTCTTTGAAGATATGTATAGATATTCTTTCCTTTGGAAAATGGACTATTTCGTACCAAACAAGCTCGAAACAGCTCTTGTTTTCAAAATGTTCCGAAAAGTCCAAAGTTCTTGATCTGATGCAATAATCATTGTGTATTCACGTGAACAACGCATGATTAAAGCTGACGTCAGAGGGAAACATTGCACTGTTTCCTTCTTCGTTGTTGACGTCAGAGGGAAACAGTGCAATGTTTCCCTCGGTAGAAAGAAACATTGAGTTTGTTGAACAACACGTCACCATGATTTGACCAATAAGATTTCATCTTCAGCAAACGAAAGTCTTTGGTATATAACAACATTACTTATTAACTTATTAATTTATTTACTATCATTACTTATTAACTTATTAATTTATTTACTATTAAAGACTTGTTAACTTATTAATTTATTACTTACTGATTTATTACTTATTAACTAAACTAATTAATTTATTACTTTTTAGCTTAATTTATTATTAATGTATAACTTAAGAATATTTATTTTTTAGTCTATTAAATTATTAATTTATTAGTTATTAATAACTTATTATTAATGTTTTAACTTATGAGTTTATTAACTAATTACTTATTAATTAATTTATTACTTTTTAACTTAATAAATGATTAACTTATTAGTTATGAATTTGTTATTTATTAATTTATTATTACTATATTAATGTATTAACTTATTTTCTTTGTTAATTTATCAACTTATTGCTTATTAATTTGTCAATTCATTAACTTATTATTTTATTATTTATTAACTTATGAATTTATTTGTTCCTTGTGCAATCCACTTACTGTACCTCAAATATTCGCATTGTGTCAATTCTTCCAAGTCATCTATTGTTTTAAGTCTATTATGAGCAATCTGCAATGTGTTTAACTTTGGCAAGCAGGCTAAAAAAACAACCAAATAGTTATGACTGCATACAAGTTTCATACAGGTTAGCAAAGGAGACAATTAATGACTTTCAAGATCATGCATGTATTGCCTGGAACAATATTTACCTATATTCTCCAGTTTCCTAATCGTGTTGTTACTAACATTCAAAGTGTCCAAGTAAGAAAGATGCTCTAGGTTTTCCAACTTATCAATTAAGTTCTGATGCAAATAGCTAAATACAATATGACAAAAAAGAGCAATATTTCAACAACCTTCTGATGACCAGTGAGATGCTCTAATTATTGAGCTACTGAGACTATTGAATATGTGTACAACCCACAACCTTCTGATCACCAGTGAGATGCTCTAACCATTGAGCTACTGAGACTCAGATGATTTGAACGTAGATTGAATATGTGTACAACCCACAACCTTCTGATCACCAGTGAGATGCTCTAACCATTTAGCTACTGAGACTCAGATGATTTGAACGTAGATTGAATATGTGTACAACCCACAACCTTCTGATGACCAGTGACATGCTCTAACCATTGAGCTACTGAGACTCAGATGATTTGAACGTAGATTGAATATGTGTATACAACCCACAACCTTCTGATCAGCAGTGAGATGCCTATAATTACTTACAGGCAACGTAGCTCCTTCTGGTTTTCAAGTCCTTCTATTTTTCGTATTCCATTACACTCCAGCCAAAGACATTTTAATCCTGTGTATTCCTCCAAGTTCTCAATTTTACCAAATCCTAATGAAATGGTTGAAACAATTATTTTTATACAAGTGATTAACCCATTCCTACCCCTTTATTATTTTACTCTGTCTAACACCAGATGATTTTACTCATCAAAGGGAGAACCCTCAGACATCCTAGGCAGCAATGGGGGTAAATAAGTGACTAATGTTTATTAAAGTGCAATACTTGCCTTTGTAATGCAGATAAAGAACATCATTCAAGTAAGGTGTACAGTACAGTTTAAGTTGCTTACAAATATCCAGTAACACTTTCTTTGTAATCCTATATCATAACAAAGTATCAAATTTTTAGTTAGAAAACATCACAGAACAGGACTCAAATTTCATTCGGAGGGAGCTGACATTTGAGGTTGCTCTGAACTGCAATGCTGCAAAAAATTGGTCAAAAAACCGCAATACCATGGTATCTTGAACAAATCAAAGCTAAATACCATTCGAATACCATTCCAAAGCTGAACATTTATTTACCAAAATACCATATGAAAAACACCATGAAACCATGTATACCAAAAACCTCTGACAATGGTCTTCCCATAATCACTTGATGTTAAAATGGTTAAGTTCATGTGTCAGGCTGACCATATTGGTCCATGGTGTGATGTACAGTACTGTCAGGCCTAATTACATGTATATATCAGCCTTGAACTTCCTTCTCCATGCAGATGAACTCAATACAGACAATGTCCTTCAACCTATTGTAAGTATCTATCCTTTTTACTGAAGTTGCATTATAATTGTCATTCATAGTTTTCCCCATATTGGATGGGTGTCGTTGCAGATTGATTTATTTATTTACAATTATTTATTGCTGCCGCTAGACAGCTACCTATGCAGAACATAAAGTCGATTTATTGTCCAGATGATTTTGACCGCATGGAATGCTTTGATGAGGCCACTCCAATCATATGCAGGTAATTGTTTGCCCAATCATAATGCTTCTTTTACACGTGAAAGCACCTCATCTCCCATGGATTTATTGGTGAATTGTAACCAGTTAACCAAACCATCTTCGATTGTCTAATTATATCCAACAGCACACAAGAGCTACTAGCTGAGGTAACCACATAGTGAGGCCATTTGCTGAGTGAGATTCTCTCCTGTGTGCATTGTTTTTTCCTGAGAATTTTACCTCACAAGGCTATGAGACAAATATCTATCGTGTTTGGGGGTCACCACTTAATGTGAGTATCTCTCCAAAGTTAACATTAAAGAGAAAATAGGGTCAAGTTTTAACTTTGGGGAGATAGGTACCCACATTATGAAGTGGTGACCATATTTGCTTTTTAATTCTAATTTTGGGGAGATACCTATAGGGTACATTATGTACACATTTGACTATTTCTGCTTAGTGACAACTATATTTAGGCATTTAGCTGTAAAAACATAATTATGGTACTGGCATTTAAAAACCAGTAATTTCTTTGTTGATTCTAGTAACACGGACAAAGGAATGTAACTTTGTAACTAGTTACAAAATGTTTGAAGTAACTTTGTAACTGTAACTAGTTACTTTCTTTTCATTGTAACTTTTATCGGTAACTAGTTACTTTTCTAACAATGTAACTGTAACTGTAACTAGTTATAAAAATTATGTAACTTTTACAGCACTGATAATAGAAAACTTGACTGATTTTTACTTTAATACAGTATCTTGAGTCTTCAGTTTCTTTATATTAATAATTCCTGGACAAATGAACAAACATGCACTACAATAATAGCCTATACTGGGAGTAAACACAACACAAAGTAAAAAACAACCTTTTTATTCAAAATACTCTGCACTGAAAATATTAAATTCTTAATACAGTATTATGAAATTACAATTATTCATTTTGTATATATATTTTGACATTTTTTACAGCGCATTTTAGAAGCTCACAATTGCCTACCTTGGCCATTTCTCTTCGTCTTTTTCATCAACTTTCTTGCCCTGTGGTTGAATTGGATTCTCCCCCGTCAAAACTGGCATTTTACTGCACTAAAAGAGCAAAAACGAAGCCCAAATCAAGACCTTTCTCTTTTTCACCTCCACTGTAGAGGAAAGCGAAAGCAGTTGCTATGACAACAATGACGAATACCGCTGCTCTTAAACCTGACGCTTGCGCCAGTCTGTCTGTTTGTCTGTCCGTATTTCTGTTTGTCTGTCCGTATTTCTGTTTGTCTGTCCGTATTTCTGTTTGTTTGTTTGTTTGTTTGTTTGTTTGTTTGTTTGTTTGTTTGTTTTGTTTGTTTGTTTGTCTGTCTGTCTGTCTGTCTGTCTGACTCACAAAGTACAGTGTACAAGTTTTCATGAAAGCTGGTGGAAAGATTGATCATAGACCAAGGACTAACCCATTTAATTTTGGGTGAATTTTACTAATAATTTATTTCATCACAAGATAATATACATTGTACAAGTTGATATGAAATTTTTTTTTGCAGTGATGAGAATTTTACAAGAAAGCAAAATTTGCTTGTTTACCGTAGATCCCTCAACCCTTTTACAGAAAATAGAAACACCAATATACAGACCTGTGAACTCTCACGCAAGCGAGAATTCTTAAAATTGCCAATTAAGCGGCGACGAAGATCACATGCAGCAATCTCGAGGTTTGGCTGTCAATCTCTTTTTTATCATTATATTTTAAAATCTCCAGATTTAGTGTTTGGTAAAATTGGCAGGTCTGAATAATATCAATTTAATTTCCATAGGAACCAGAAGTAAAGTACTTACCCCTGACTGTAAATAAAATAAATGTTATTCCAGGGGGGGCTGCACTATATTCGAAGGTGTGCCATGACTTCGCGGAATTTGTAGAGGAACAGAAAGTGCCAAGAAATGTTACATTTCAATTCCAAAATGAGCCACTGAACGGTTTCTTTCAAAGCATATATATTCCAACCAGAAGAAGCGAGGGAATTCTTTAAGAAAGAAACGATAATTTATGAAGGGATTCTAATAAAAGACAAAGGCTATATAAAAGGGCAAAGAAAAGCTGAGTACATCAAATATCGTTTCATTATTTCAAGGTAATTATAGAAAATATATATTTGCAAGTCGTAACTTATCTTATTTATACAATGTATCTAATATTAGTTAGATTAAATCTATTAAAAGTTTAAGCCTTAATCAATCGAGAACGCAAGTCATCGCAAGTTGGCAGTCACGCTATCTCAGCCAGCCCCTCTGAATAATTTCCCAAAAATATTATGTACCGTGACAAAGTTAAAACTTGTTTAAAACACTCATGAAACCTTTATTTTGTTAATTTGGGTGCTCGAACGACCGCCACAGAAATTTGTGACTGTCAACTTGCGATGACTCGCGTTCTCGTTTGATTAGGGCTTTAGTTCTTGCTGTACAAGGTCTGACATCTGAGTCTCAGTAGCTCAATGGTTAGAGCATCTCACTGGTGATCAGAAGGTTGTGGGTTGTACACATATTCAATCTACGTTCAAATCATCTGAGTCTCAGTAGCTCAATGGTTAGAGCATCTCACTGGTCATCAGAAGGTTGTGGGTTGTACACATAATTATTCAATCTACATTCAAATCATCTGAGTCTCAGTAGCTCAATGGTTAGAGCATCTCACTGGTCATCAGAAGGTTGTGGATTGTACACATTATTCAATCTACGTTCAAATCATCTGAGTCTCAGTAGCTCAATGGTTAGAGTATCTCACTGGTCATCAGAAGGTTGTGGATTGTACACATTATTCAATCTACGTTCAAATCATCTGAGTCTCAGTAGCTCAATCACAGCTCAGTTTGTGCAGCAAGTCAACTAACAAAATAATAGAAACTTTAAGCTGAAAGTACTATATATAGTAATTTAGCTATACTGTACGTGAGTATTTGTGAACTACTGACATTTTATACTCCCTGGCTTTTGACCTTATGGTCATACTGTATTTTGTAAACTCAATATTAACTTATTTCGGTTAGTTGTGGCCATCTGGAAGTGGCTTTAAGTGTTTCAAATGTATTAATTCTACAGACAGTACAGTAGTGTACTGACTATAGCAGTACATATATTTAACTTAAATTAGCTGTGAAGTTGTACTGGTGATTGAGCTTTTTTATAATAGATTATTCTTTGTACACAGATTATTCAAGCATTTAATGGCCCAGGTACAAGGAGAAAAGAGAAAGGCGTAAGTTTGCTGTTTTCAATCCTTAAAATTAACAATATGTTACAATACTACCAAATTTAAATAGTTTGAAGAACCTGCAAAGCATTGTATGGCTAAAGCTAATAAATTATTGTTATTTGTACAGAGATTTGAAAGTTGTCATACTTGGTGACTCCAGTGTTGGCAAAACAACATTAATTCACAGATATATGGAAGGAATATTTACCAAAAGAGCTAATGTAAGTTTTAGACAAACTGATCAATTTGTTTTTTGGTGTGTAAGTTAATAGAACTTCTAAAAATTAAACTTCAATTACAGTATATTAATAAACTTAATATATTATTTATTATAATGATATATATATTTAATATAATACTATTATTATATGGCTTGGTCAACGCACGGTCCGTAAAAATGCTTATCTGGACCACAGTCCCTCTTTTTCCGTATTTGGACTGCTGTTCCGGATGTTGATTTTGCTCGCATGAATTTCTAAGGTTTTCAAACTAAGTTAGATACAATAATTATCGAAAAACTTGAAATAGCCATATAATAAATGCTTTATTAACCTCGTTTACTCAGTCTGTATGGAAAAATATCAGACCTCGGTCTTTTTTGTACGAACCTCACCTGCGGCTCGGTCCGTACTGTCAAACGTCGGTCTGATATTTTCCTGTACAGACCTTGTTCTCGGTTAATAATCTCTTATTATATAATATGCTATATAACTGTACTATGTAAAATACTATATTTTTATATATAATTAATTTTTTTCATTATACAGTATATAATTATATATATATATGGTGAATATAACTTAATAATTTATATACTTATTTCAGACAATTGGTGCTTCATTCCTCTTAAAACAGTGGGGTCATTTTAATGTTGCTATTTGGGTAAATATATGATTACAATAATTATTACATGTATATCTCATTATTTTCCTTTTGGTTTTTGATACAGTATAATTATAAAGATATAGTTTATCACTCAGAAATTATGAGCTTAATTTATAATATATTCATTATTTTTGAATATTTGCATGGTGACATTAATTGTAATAGAATTGTGAATTTATGGAAACACCACATTTATTCCTGAACTTTCAATCTGTTGATCATAACTAGGGTATTCACACTGGAAATAACATGTCTGACATCTAACAATTCAAAAGTTTTCCAGGAATGCTCCCAGACCGTCTTTTACAGCACTTGTCTTCACTCCTCATTTCTAAAATTGTACACACGTAAAAATCTCACAGCTTGTCAACAGGATGTGTTCGCAACAGGCTTGCAAGGCTGGGAACAAGTTGTAATAATGCTGTTCATTCAAGAAGCTGCTAATTACAACATTGTTAGCATCAATCTGTTGGAGTCATCAGCCTTGTTACAACTTGCAGCTTGCAGGTCTGTAACAGCTTGTGTGTTTTTACGTGTGTAGATGTGCCCTAGGCCTGTATTATTACCAGTATAGTACTGTACTTTTTTAAAACTTTATTGCATGTATATTTTATACTTCTTTCTGTACAACTTAATTTTTCATTATTTTTTTCTATCATTTTATTTCTTTCATCCACTTACCAAACGTACCAACCATCAGGACACGGCAGGGGAAGAAAAATATGCAAGTTTATCGTCATTTTACTGTCGTGGAGCATCTGCAGCCATTTTGGCAATTGATTTAACAAGACAAACATCACTTAATGTTTTAAAAGAAAGGCATATTCCTCTTCTGGAGAGCGCTGAAGAAAATTGTTTATGTGTTGTCGTGGGGACAAAACTTGATTTAGTCAATAATGCCACTCGACAAATTTCAACAGACATTGGACGAGCTTTGGCAACAGCTCAAAACAAGGACACGAATCACAATCTTAACCGGGTGCCATATTTTGAAACCAGTTCAAAAACTGGAGAAAGTGTTGAAGATGTTTTTTCATTTATTCTTAATACATGTTTGCCCTTGGATAATGAAAGAACAGCAGCAAAGACATCAAGAACTGGTGTTGTAAATCTTGACAATTCTCATCAACCTAGCCACACAAAGAAAAAGTGCTGCTAGAACCATTAATTTTACAGTGCCAGACAACAGTGTTGTTTACAACAAGTTGTTGTAATCAACAAGTCTGTCACAGATTGTTCCAACAACTTGCTGTAGCATTGTTTGTAACAAGTTGTTGTGATCAACAAGCCTGTCACAGGTTGTTCCAACAACTTGCTGTGGCATTGTTTGTAACAAGTTGTTGTAATCAACTAGTTGTGTGCAGGTGTTAGACAGAGTAAAACAATAAAGGGACCATTTTTGACCAGCTCAGGCAGGAATGGGTTAATCACTTGTTAACTCATTGCAAGCTGCCTAGGATGTCTGAGGGTTCTCTCTTTGATGAGTAAAATCATCTGGTGTTAGACAGAGTAAAACAATAAAGGGGTCATTTTCAACCAGCTCAGGCAGGAATGGGTTAATCACAAAATGATGATGTCATCATTATATGGTGTCATCGTAATATGACATCATCAGTACTGTATATGACATCATCAGTATATGATGTCATAATTGTTGGTATTTCATGTTAATTCTACATAATAGTTTTTTAATATAGATAATTGTGATTTTAAAATATATGTGATGGTTTCAGGTTATTTCAGGTAGTGCCAACCCAACACTAACTGTAACCTCCACATTAACCCCCAAACTTTTGTAAACCTAACCCAAATTATTATGTACAAGAAAAGATATGAAAAACACACTTCTAAACTATTTGACCAGCTGGCTAGTGGTGTGAGCTGAGCACTTGGAATCATTACATACCCCCCCCCCCCCCGAATTTGGAAGAATCTCAAAATTGGCCCTGGACCATAACATTGTGAATAATTGATGGTACTGAAAAAGATGGAGGCCGTACATTTAACCACAATGCTTTGCAACCTCAAATCAGCTCAAATAACAACTAAACATTGTTTATCATGCTAAGATGGATTAAGCAAGCAAGAACTTCATTCCTACCAAAGTTTATCATTTTAAAACTATATCTTCCAATATTTCTGCAAGAAACAGTATTTTACTGCACGCAAAGGATTGTGGTTAAATGTACACGTCACCATCTTTTTCGGTACGGTCAATTATGCCAGCAGCACAAAAATGTGGGAAAAATCCTTTATGTGCGAAATCTATATCTTAGATATAACTCACATGCTCACCAAACATTTATACTTCAACATTATCATAACATTGATATTATTAATACATTTTAAGTTTCACCAAAAGAAAATTTTACATCCTTCTTAGTCCACAGTACTGGGGACAGAAAAAATATCCTTTACAAGGCATAATGGATATTATTTACTGATGCCTTAGTTTTCCCCAAATTCAGTTCACAGTACTGTACACGACACATCAATTTCCAAATAGGACAAAAACATATTCTAATCTTTGATGGTCATTTGGGTAGAATGTTATAAGGCCACATAAAAAATATATTTGTGTTTCTCACCACTGCATTTTGAACAACCAACAGCATTTTCTGTGTGGACAATTATTTTGTATTTTATCATAAAAATGATATAAATTCAGCCATATTTGAAACATGAGCAGCGGTGTTATCAGATGTCAAACACAAGGTGATAGCCACGTATATTAGATCTGATAAAACACCTGCGAATGTTTTAAATACGGTAGCTTCAAAAATGACCCATTTGGTAAGTTCATTGGTGGTAATTTTGGAAGGAAGGAAGGAAGGAAGGAAGGAAGGAAGGAAGGAAGGAAGGAAGGAAGGAAGGAAGGAAGGAAGGAAGGAAGGAAGGAAGGAAGGAAGGAAGGAAGGAAGGAAGGAAGGAAGGAAGGAAGAAAGAAAGAAAGAAAGAAAGAAGGAATGAATGAATGAGAAATATGGTCAAGTTACATAATTATTATCTACACTTGACTTGTCAATGTTTATATACCCTATGTACATGTATTTGTTGGGAAAACAGAAATTAAAAAATATATCTATCTCCAATTTGAAATGCTATTGAAATTATATTGGCCTGACTGCAGTTTATCAGGTGCAAATGACGCTATTGTGAAATGTAGTGGCTCAGGTTAATGAAAAATATAGGTGAGGTCAGTGTATAAGCTAGGCAGTAAACACACTAGTGGGTCAGGTTAGTGTATAAGCTAGGCAGTAAACACACTAGTGGGTCAGGTTAGTGTATAAGCTAGGCAGTAAACACACTAGTGGGTCAGGTTAGTGTATAAGCTAGGCAGTAAACACACTAGTGGGTCAGGTTAGTGTATAAGCTAGGCAGTAAACACACTAGTGAGTCAGGTTAGTGTATAAGCTAGGCAGTAAACACACTAGTGGGTCAGGTTAGCATAAAAGCTAGGCAGTAAACCGGTTTTCTGGTGACCTATAATTCCACTTCAATGGTACAATGGCATCATTTGCACTTAAGTGCTGTCAGATATGCCCAAATATCTTTATATATTTTGATACAAAAAATAAAATAAACTTTCTGCTTTCCCAACATTTTCAAAATGCAGTGATGAGAATAAGGGATCTTTTTATGTGACCGAATAAAATGTGGCAAATATGCACGATCTAGGTGACTGATTGTCACAACTTTCAACACCAAATCTGCGTACATTATTTTTATATTGCCAAATTTGATTTTTTTTTGGATATTAAGTTACAACATCAGTTGTGTCTGCGAAACACTTTCAATGCAAATCTTGGCCCATATGCGAGCGCGACTTCTCAAAACTTTAGCCAAAGAACTCTACATTCTTTGAATGGTATTACATGTATGTGTATATGTATCCATTACTCAGCACATCGATATTGTAACGTTGATCCCTAAATTGCCAGTCTCGGCAAAAAGTTGAGCCATGCTCGTATCGAACACCAAGCAATCACTATTCAAGATAGCCGAAGAGATTCCATCGTGTATGCTTCGTGGAGTTGCCTCCCAAGCAAGTCGTCTTCGATTACCATTCAATTCCAAACGGTAGACGAAATTCTCAGCTTGCTTTCGTGTCCCAATAAGTTGTACAATTGCAAAAAACTGTTGATGGCCCTCAAATTTTTCCTGCTTTTCTAGAACTAGCATAAAATGGTGCCCAAAACAAGATTGCATCATCACCCAATCGACAGCTCCAGGGAGATTGATATCTGTTGCTAGAAACACAATATCCTCCCCTTGTAAGGTTGTGATGGATTTATGTGTGTGCATTAGATGGGGCATGACTGCGTCCAAAGCCCCTTGCCATTTACAAGAAGCACCAGGGCATGGACAAGTGTAGGGCCTGAACTCGCACGATTCCTCGTGTTCCGTCTTTTCGGAAAACGGTAAAGACACAGCACAGCCTCCGCAATTGTATTTACAAGGAAACATGATCGTGCTCGCTACCTTTTCCATCGCTAAGTTCCGAATACTTCCCAAAGGTCCCCGACATGTCGGACAACACTGAAGCTTCGGGCGACAGTTGGAACAGACCAAATGACCGCTAGAACACTGTAAAATCGGAGGTAAAACGTAATCGAAACACACAGGACACTCGAAAATACTTGTAAGGTCTACATTTGCACTTCCAAGGCCAACTGCCGGAGACGTAGAAGCGTTGTGACGAATCATTTTCCTGTTAGCTGAAGCGGCAGCTGACGGTCGGTTCATTGTCTTCAAATGTCTTCCCCAAAGAAGCGCTTTTTCGTTGTTTTCTTTCCCAAATTCGGACGTTTCAGGATTTTAAGAGTCTTATAAAACACTCCTTGTGTTTAAGGACCATCTGTTTATTGATCAAATGGCTTAAAACGGCCATGAATCTCCGGTTTAGGTAAATATTAAACTTTTCTTTCGTTTGTTGTCGGAATAGCCCTCGATACTTGAAGCTTCAACCGTGAGGGGAATGGGGTCGAGTACTAGCCCGCAAAGCAGGCATTCTGCACTATATCAAGGTGTAACTGCCCGCGTTTTATTCATCTTCCAGCGCTCTGTCTGTCTGTCTGTCTGTCTGTCTGTCTGTCTGTCTGTCTGTCTGTCTGTCTGTCTGTCTGTCTGTCTGTCTGTCTGTCTGTCTGTCTGTCTGTCTGTTTATTTGTCTGTCTGTCTATTTATCTGTCTGTCTGTTTGCGTGTTTGTTTCTGTGTGCGTGTTTGTTTGTTTGTTTGTCTGTCTGTGTGTTTGTCTATTTATCTGTTTGTTTGTTTGTTTGTTTGTTTGTTTATTTATTTATCTGTTTGTTTGTTTGTTTGTTTGTTTGTTTGTTTGTCTGTCTGTCTGTCTATTTATCTGTTTGTTTGTTTATTTATTTGTTTGTTTGTTTGTTTGTTTGTTTGTCTGTCTATTTATTTATCTGTTTGTTTGTTTGTTTGTTTGTTTGTTTATTTATTTATCTGTTTGTTTGTTTGTTTGTTTGTTTGTTTGTTTGTTTGTCTGTCTGTCTGTCTATTTATCTGTTTGTTTGTTTGTTTATTTGTTTGTTTGTTTGTTTGTTTGTTTGTTTGTCTGTCTATTTATTTATCTGTTTGTTTGTTTGTTTGTTTGTTTGTTTGTTTGTTTGTCTATTTATTTATTTATTTGTTTGTTTGCTTGCTTGCTTGCTGTCAACACCTCGGTCTGATATTTTTCTGTAATGACCACGCTCTCGGTTAATCCTGGATTATAAGAATTCTTGATAATCCGCACTTTTAAGCCCACATACACCAGTGCACGTGGGCATAGGCGGTGTTGAAACACAAGTTGAAATATAGTTTATGGTAGGCCGCCCCCCCTCTCTGTTCACTGACCTCTGTTCACTAATATGCTCCCCCTGCGCGAATATCCGGTATGTCCCGGGGGGGTACAACTTCCAGTTTGGGAACCACAGCCAACACGTGGCTTGTCCGTGCTGAGACGTGCTCTCTCCAAGTGCTTTCCAATGTACTAGTATATTTATGTAAATTTTCGTCATAAGCATGTCCATATTAAACTCGTCAGGAACGCGCTTCTAAAGCGTTTAATTCTTCACTGAATCTCTCTTATCTTGCCAGAAAATGACGGCGAAGTCCACGAGTCCTGTAAGTACGGACAGTTCAGGTGTACAAAGAACTTTACCCTTGAGCATTTATAATATAAAGTGTTTTATACCAAGGTTCGTGTTTGGTTAATAATATTTTCATGGTGTATTTTATACAAGGTGGGGTTGAAGAACCACGAGTTCTGTAACTGGTCGAAAACATTCAGTTGCTCTCCAGAGCTGTACTTCGAACCAAGCACCATAGATGAAATCAAGCAGGTAAACGAGTTTGAATATTGACAAATTTCTTCAAATTTAAAGTAAAATGGCCAGAGGGGGGTGTGCGCTGTAGCTTCACATTTGAAGTGCCAACATTTTTGGCAACAATAGACCTCTTGCAGATGACGTCAAAATGCTGCATCCCCGACTGCATTCCACCTTTTCTCTCCGCCAAAGATTCACGCCAGGAATTCAGCTGTAGAAATAGACATGCCAACAACTACCTGTACCTGAACTTACAAGGCTCATGGGTATTTAATGGCAAAATAATCACTCTAGAATCAGTAGAAATGTAGATTCAGTGCTGTGACGGTACCCTCTATGGGGTCCAAATATAGAGATGTGATTTTTAACATTCTGAGGGATGTTTTTTAAGAACATAGCTGCTTTGAATGATTGAAAAAAAACTCAGATTGTAGTATTGTACATAGTTTATATTTTTTGGGCACCTATTTTGGGTGCCCAAACCAGTGTACCGGCGTCTCAAATCCCCTGGATACGGGGTTACCGGCTGGGTGGCCTGTTAGTCTGGCGGTGTATCAATGAATGATCAAGTCAAACATGCATCCATGCAACCTCGTAACCAGGGCCTTCTGGAATCCATGCGGTCAGCCGGTCAGCGTTGTCTCGTACCCAGTTTTTTTTAACACCGTTTCCACACGCGACACACATATGGCACACGCAGTGACGTTCACTGGTGCCTGGTGCATCAGCCGTCAGGGAAAGTTCATAAAAATGACTGAAAGTCGTAAATTTTTTAATATGAAAAGGATGATTCATGAAAAGGCAAATACCACACCGCCAAAAGTTTGTGGATGAGTTAAAATTTACGCCAAAAGGCACCGCCAAAAGCCAGCAGATGATTTCTTCCCGCCAAAGATCTTTGGTGGGAGGGGCCTGGAATGCAGTCGGGGGTGCATCAGAGCAAATAATGAATGAAAATTCTATAGTTTGTATTAAAAGCATTTGTCCTCCAGGTTTTCACTGTCACGGCACAAAATTCTAAAATGTTTATTATTAAACCTAGAACATTGGTTGTTTATATATTTGTAGATTGTTATTAAAGTTGATACAACCATTCCTTCTTGAGTTATAGAGTTTGAATTATATTATTGCTGACAGCATAATTTTCAAATGTCGTTAAAAGCCACTTTGTACACACAGTTGGGCATACAATGCTTGGTTAAGTGAATTTTATTTTGATTTAGATTTAATGACTTTATTGCCTATGTCAACTCATGGTGGTCAAACAGAGCGAAATGCCCCAATTGAACATGACTACCATGATGTAAGTGTTGACTTTACGGAGGGAGGAAAACCGGAGAAGCCAGTGAAAAACCCTCGAAGCACAGGAGAGATCAACTACAACTCTACTCACATTAGTTTCCAGCTCAACAACAGGGTCATTCCCAAGCGGTCACCCATTCAAGTACTAACCCCGTCTAACCGGGCTTAACTTTTGGTGAGAGGCTGGAAACTGGTAATCTGCTGCCACTGACTTGAAATTTTTCTTTGCTAAATGCTTGGTGTATAACAGCCATCTTTCACATTTTTCTTAGATTTTGGAGGAAGCTGTAAAGCAAAAGAAAAAAGTTAAAGTGGTTGGATGTGGTCATTCTCCTTCAGATATTACTTGTACTTCAGATTTTATGATTAGTTTTAAGAATTATAACAAAGTTTTGGACGTAAGTACAGTATACTGGATAACCCTATCAGTCATATCTAAACTGTACTTCCTAGAGGTGTGGTAAGGACCATCCTTCATTGATCCAGTGTTACTACAGGAGGAAACCAGAGTAAACTAAACTAACTTTATTTATACTGGATAACTCTATCAGTCATATCTAAACTGTTCTTCCTAGAGGTCCAGTAAGGACCATCCCTCATTGGTCCAGTGTTACTACAGGAGGAAACCAGAGTAAACTAAACTAACTTTATTTATACTGGATAACTCTATCAGTCATATCTAAACTGTTCTTCCTAGAGGTCCAGTAAGGACCATCCCTAATTGGTCCAGTGTTACTACAGAAGGAAACCAGTGTAAACTAAACTAACTTATTTTATATTAATCAAAATTATTTGATAATAATCATATAAAATGTTTTCTCTTCTCTGGCTTAGATAAATAAAGAAAAGCTTCAGGTCAAAGCACAAGCTGGTATCACTCTTCATGACTTTGAAGGACATATTAGAGAACATGGAATGGCAGTAACACTGTTAGTGTCTCGTTATTTACAAACTTATTGTCTTTTCTTATGATTTATTGGATGGATGGGTTAATGGAATGCATGTGCATGCGTTGCTTTGGATATTACAGACTTTTTTTGTATTAATCATATTATCATCATCATTGACCATCATCATTATCATCATCATTGATTATAATCATCATTATCATCATCGTTGATCATCATCATTCATCATCATCATCATTGATCATCATTTTTGATCATCATTTTTGATCATCATTTTTGATCATCATTTTTGATCATCATTTTTGATCATCATTTTTGATCATCATCATCATTGATCATCATCATCATTGATCATCATCATCATCATTGATCATCATCATCATTGATCATCATTTTTGATCATCATCATTGATCATCATCATCATTGATCATCATTTTTGATCATCATCATTGATCATCATCATTGATCATCATTTTTGATCATCATCATCATCATCATCATCATTGATAATCATAATCATTGATCATTGTCATCATCATTGATCATCGTCATCATTGATCATCATTTTTGATCATCATCATTTTTGATCATCATCATCATTGATCATCATCATCATTGATCATCATCATCATTGATCTTTTTTGATCATCATCATTGATCATCATCATCATCATTCATCATCATCATTGATCATCATCATCATTGATCATCATCATCATTGATCATCATCATCATCATTGATCATCATCATCATCATTGATCATCATCATCATTGATCATCATCATCATTGATCATCATCATCATTGATCATCATCATCATCATCATTGATCAGCATCATCATTGGTCATCATCATTGATCATCATCATTGATCATGATCATCATTGATCATCATCATTATCATTGATCATGATCATGATCATCATCATTAGCATCATTATTATATATTTCTTTTAAACTTAATTTTTTTCAATTAGTGTTTATTTTGTCTAATTTCAGAATGCCGTCTGTATCTTATGTTACCTTGGGTGGTCTCATAGCAACTGGAACTCATGGCACAGGTGCAGAGTTTGGTATCCTAGCAACAAGTGTAAGTGTTGATTCCCCCCCCCCCCATCCCAATATGAAAACAACATTGTTTGAATAAGATTTTAAACATCCAAAGTACTTGCACTTTCCAATGATTATTGTGGGACAGTGAACTCGGCTGGAGAATAATATTAAGGTGTTACTCCGAGTGACAAACCATACCGGACAAGCAGAGAAAACTCTGCTTGGCCTGGCTGGGATTTGAGCCTGTGATCCTTGGTTTACTAGTCCGATGCTCTATCAACTGAGCTACAGGTCAAGTTGGGCACTGAAGGTCGAATGATAGTACTTAGGATATTTGATATTTTGAAACAGACTAGTTTCTTAAATACAGTATCTAGACAACAGTCTTCGTGAAGAAACTAGTCTGTTTTGAAATATCAAATATCCCAAGTACTTCATTCGACCTTCAGCTCCCAACTTGACCTGTAGCTCAGTTGGTAGAGCATTGGACTAGTAAACCGAAGGTCGCGGGTTCGAATCCCAGCTGGGTCGAGTAGAGTTTTCTCTACTTGTCCAGTATGGTTTGTCACTTAGAGTAACACCTTAATATCATTCTTGAACCTGTTTCTGAATGTACTGTAGATCGTTGAGCTGACGCTTCTCAATGGTAGAGGAGAGATCATTCATTGTAGTAAGAAAGAGAATGAAGATATTTTTAATGCTGCAAGATGTCACTTGGGAGCAATGGGGATCATACTGGATGTCACTTGGCAGTGTGAGAATGCATATAAGTTGTGTTCCATACGAAAAGCAGAGAAACTAAATGATGTGAGTGACACCACCTGACTAATACTATCACTGACACCAACACCATGACTGACACTAACACTGACACCATCACCATCACCAGCACTGACACCATCACCAACACTGACACTATCACCAACACTGACACCACAACACTGACACCATCACAACACTGACACCATCACAACACTGACACCATCACCAACACTGACACCGTTACAACACTGACACCAACACTGACACCAACACTGACACCAACACTGACACCAACACTGACACCAACACTGACACCAACACTGACACCAACACTGACACCAACACTGACACCAACACTGACACCAACACTGACACTGTCACTAACACCACCACCACAAACACTGTCACTAACACTGACACCAACACTGTCACTAACATTGACACCAACACCAATGCTAATACTGACACCAACACTAACACCACCACCAACACTGACACTAACACCACCACCACCAACACTAACACCAACACTGTCACTGACACCAACACTAACATTGACACCAACACCAACACCAATGCTAATACTGACACCAACACTAACACCAACACTGACACCAACACTGGCACCAACACTGGCACCACCATCATCACTAACACTGACACTAAAATGTGGCACTTAATTAAACTCCAACACCTAATCAATATATCTTTGTCAAGGTGCTTGATAATCTGGAGTATGAAGTAACACAATCTGAACATTACAGATTCTTATGGTGGCCACATACAGACAATGTGGCTAGCTGGCATGTTGATCGAACCAAAAAGGTATTAAGACAATAACTGTGTAGTAAATATTATTATTATATGGCACGGATTACTTCTGGTAAAATCACGCGCTGTGATTGGTTGCTGACGGGGCGAGATTTCTCCGTAATGCCCACGAGCATTATGAAAATTGTTAATGCCCTACGATTGGAAACAAACAAAAAATCCTAATAAGAAACTTTTATCGCCGAAAAACGACGAAAATAAATGAAATAAACGACGATGAACATTACAAAAGTAAATTCTAGTATCCAGACGAGAAAGAAACAGCAGAAAATAACGCTAGTTCGGTGTTTTCACGAAGTTAAAGGAAGCGAAGACCAAGAAATACAAGATTGATTTTGAAATTAAAAGTGCCATATAATAAACTACTTAATAACCTCGACCGTTCGGTCTTTATGGTAAAATATTAAACCTCGGTCTTGAACGTATTGGCAACAAAAACAGAAAAATTCAAAAGCAAACCAATGACATGAAGATACAATCTAGTGTGTTTATTTAGGCCCAAAGTATTCCAATAAAGCAACTTAATTGCACTTTTAAAGTTGCTAATATGAATTAGTATCTGCCATCTTGGATCCATTTTTCATATGCATGTGACGTCACAAGTCTGAAACTCATTTTTTGTAGATGATTTTCATTCTTGATTAAACCACAACACTTTAAAAACATACCACAGAAATTCAGCTGCCAGAAGAATAAGTTTCATCATGTTTACCTAGCTTATGACGTCAGTGAATTAGGTAACGTCATACAACAAGATGGCGAACGGCAAGATTGTCTTTTGTCGAAAGTTGTGATGTTGTTTGGCACAATAAGTTTATCTCATTTGAAAGAACTCGTCAAATGGTATAAGAAGACCTTTTACAATTTTTCCGTATCTGCTTTTGTTTTGGAAATATTTCGACCAAATTAACTCAGCGTGCTGTCCGCCATCTTGGAATTATTTTCGATATGTAAAATTATGCATGTGACGACATAAGCAGGGTAAAGTGAAATTTTTATCTTGCCAACCTTATGACATTATGAGCTAGAAACTCGATTTTTTGTTGCGCTATTTCCATTTTAAATTGACCCACAACATTTAAAAAGCCTTCCGTGGAAATTTGGTCACCCACGGAGTAGTTTTCATCAGGTTTACCCTGCTTGTGACGTCACCAATTTCCTAGTTAATTAGACCCAATATTACAACAAGATGGCGGACGGCACGCTGTCTTTGGTCGAAATATTTCAAAACACAAGAAAGATACAGAAAAATTACAAAAGGTCTTCTTATACCATTTGGCGAGTTCTTTCAAATGGGACAAACTTAATTTTTATTGCCAATATCCTTTAATCAGAAATTAAAAAAAATTTGAGTGCTCTCCAATTTCCCAAGTGCATCCATAACTCATTGGAGCACGCCAAATCATGAACCATTTCTTTTATAACAGAGAATCGCACACAAAACAACGGAAAACAATATTTATTTCGCTGATTAAAAACGAGTTTCTCATTACATTTGAAATTACCGTGCTTCATCGAGTTATGGATTAATCTCGTTCCCAGAGCCCACGTTCCCCACCCGTGAAACGAGAGACTCTGGGATAATCCGTTTCAAATCACAGGATTGATTCTTGTTATTCCGGTTGAGGTACGCATGCGTAAATATCCGAGCGGAATCTGGATAGTATGTTCTCCTTGTTTGACTTTTCCCCAAACAAGGCAATGGGGTTGCTGGCGAAGCTCGAATTACAGCATCTACAGCGAAGATATCGATCGCGGCAACGTCTTCACTGGAGTCTTGTCGTCCGACATCTTTGTTATTTTGGTTTTATTAATTCTACTTCCGGTCACTTCAGACCAACTCATGCTCACTATTCAGCCAATAACGTAACGATTTGAAACGGATTATCCCAGAGTCTCTCGTTTCCCGGGTGGAGAACGTGGGCTCTGGGAACGAGATTGGTTATGGAGCACACACGGTAGCCAATCAAAAACACCGTTATATTACATTTTTGTTATAACAACATGTAGATTTGCCCTTACATATAACATCATTGTTTCAATGTCTTTTTAACAGCCAATAAAAACTAATGATAGTTGGTTTTGGAACTATCTGATTGGATTCCATCTCTTACAATTCGCATATTGGCTTGGGTAAGGAAGTTAAATTCTAACACGATGATGTAATCTATTTTATTATATGACTGGGTTTGATTTCCGGTCCGTACGCAAAACGACGCACGCTGATTGGTTCCTGAGAGGTCGGGATTTTACGATATTGACCTCGGGTCAAGACGCTTTTTTCTCGGCCCTGTAAGTTTTGGCGGGAAAATTTCTGAGTTGATTTGAATACAAATAAAAGAGAACTAGGTATCTTTATTCAAATATTCTGAACAATAAAATGTGTTGGAACATTACTGCTGGTTTTCTTTAAAGCCTGTTTAATGTTTATCTAAAAACACGACAAATAAAAAGCCGAACTGGTGTAAGCAAGGCCAAGAAGCGACATGAAAAAGTTAACAGGTAAGGTAAACAGCATACTCCGAAGACGAAAACAACGCTCGAAGCTTAAAAATAAAATGAACCAATAGCCATATAATAAATTCCTTATTAACCTCGTTTGCTCGGTCTACACGGGAAAGTATTTGCCCTCGGTTTTATCGCACAAAGCTCGCTCCTTCGTCGCTCGGTCTGTACGAAAACCTCAGGCAAATACTTTCCCGTACAGACCTCGCACTCGGTTAATAAGTCCTTAATACATTATTTAACAATTATTCGCCTAAGACGAGGTGAATATCGGTGAATAATAACCGATACGAATAAATACACATGGCAGATAGTTGGAAATTTTGAACAATTTTTTACTCGTGGCAAGTACTCGCGGTAAATAAACCAATCAACGAATTATGTCAACATTTCAAACTCGTTAGCAATTCATGAGGAAAACTGCACAAAGGAAGGATATCATTACCGTGTCGATGGTTAATTATGCATGCATGATATTGAAGGAAGGAATTACATAAATTAATCGAACTTTCACCTCGATTTTCTCTTAAAATATCGATTTGTTTGAGATGCTATATCAAACATTCAGAAGAGTGCTTCATCAGGATATCCAAACACCTCGAAGTTTGTTAAAAAAGCTCGGCTATCTCTTCATCAGGTTAGACGGGGTAGTACTTGGATGGGTGACCGTCTGGGAACAACCCCGTTCTCGAGCTTGAGACTCGTGTGAGTAGAGTTTAGTTGGTCTCTCCTGTGCTCCGAGGGTTTTTCGCCGGGTTCTCCGGTTTTCCTCCCTCCGTAAAATCAACACCTAGGGCTTAGCTGGGATCCGTGGTCTGAACTGTGTCGTATGGCGGCTGCTTAAAGCGCCTTTGATATGCCTCGACACGGCCACGTTGAAAAATCCTTAGGAGAAATTTTATTGTAAAA
>JAWNZC010000460.1:387500-492500 GCA_035771165.1 Paragorgia papillata | reverse complement strand
AAATTTTTTCAACTTGCAACAAAATCATTGTTACGTGACAATATTTAAGGTGGGTGGTAATACGTGCAACAACGCTTTGCAACTTGCAACACAACAATGAAAGTTGAAGAAAAATGTTGCCCGTATTATACCTCACCTAATACCATAAACTTAATGTATGTCTATGATAAAATGTTTATTTAAAACATTGTGTAATTGAAGTACAACTTAGAAACCAACCACATTTTTTGCACATTTGAAATATAGACTGATTTCTCAGTTTCTAACTTCGTCAATCTGGTCTCTTTTAAAGGACAAACTGTCATCTTCTCTTGGGTTGACTGGCTTCAGAATTCCTCATTGGAATTCCTCGGTGCGAATGAATCAATCTCATTAAAACCCTACGAATGGGACATGGACGACCCAAGTATCCGCGATCCAAGAGGCTTGCCGGAGTTTATAGAACCCAAGAGTTGCGCATTAAAAATCTTAGAATACAACTTCCAAATGGAACAGCAACAGTTCCGAAAAGAGAGTCATATTTGTGAAATCTGCTTCGAAGAAAGAGAAGGCATTTTATTTCATTTTCTAGACGAATGTAGTCATATGTTTTGTGTGGAATGCTTGCTCGATTATTGTCAGATGCACGTCAATGAAGGAACAGTCAGGCAATTAAAGTGTCCTGAACGCGACTGCCAGTCGGCGCTTTCTCCGATAATTCTACGAGAGCTGCTCAGCGATGAGGACTTTGAACGTTGGGAAAGGCTTTTGTTTCAACAGACATTGGATGGAATGAGCGATGTTCTCTACTGCCCTCGCTGTAACACCGTTGTTGTTCACGATGAAGATGAGGAATCGAAGCTCGCTCAATGCCGAGAGTGTTTTTTCAGTTTCTGTACTGAATGTCAGATGGGTTGGCATTCAACGCAGCCTTGTGGTGGCGATGGTGGAGAAAACGTGGCCACATCACCCACAAAGCCAAAAGGAAAACGACGAAAACCCAAGAAGCAAGTCGACGAACTTGATGAAATGGCCACAAAAGTAGAAAAAAGAGTAAAAAAAACCTTTAATCCAACATTGATGAATTATGATTTCTTAATGCTGCAAAAAAGACTGGGCAAGTATCAGAGATGCCCAAAGTGTCGAATTATGGTGGAGAAGACAGAAGGGTGCAACATGATGGTTTGCTCTCGTTGTGGACAGATGTTTTGCTGGACGTGTGGTAAGTGAACTTCCCAAGGGGGGGGGGGGGGGGTGTAAAAACTAAAGGATAAAGGATTGGGAGTGAAGGACGTAGATCAACATGGTCGTGTTGAGCAGTGCTGTAAAAGTTACATAATTTTTGTAACTAGTTACAGTTACAGTTACATCGTTAGAAAAGTAACTAGTTACCGATAAAAGTTACAATGAAAAGAAAGTAACTAGTTACAGTTACAAAGTTACTTCAACAATTTTGTAACTAGTTACAAAGTTACATTCCATTGTCCGAGTTACTAGAATCGACAAAGAAATTACTGGTTTTTAGATGCCAGTACCATAATTATGTTTTTACAGCTAAATGCCTAAATATAGTTGTCACTAAGCAGAAATAGTCAAATGTGTACATAATGTACCTTCATTATTATATCAAAACCATTTTTATCAACGATGTCATAAGGTATCTTAGTTGCATTTTTTTAAAGCAAAATATCTTTGGAACAAGATGAGAAATTGAAAAAGCGAAGAAGCTATTCTTCTTTATTTTAAAAACACTTGTAAATAATACAACTAATATGAAACATAATCACTTTTAACTTTGGTTTGATAATAGCAAAGATATATAACCTTCTCTGATAATTCATTATGCACATGTGACGTCAAGTTGTTTACTTTGCATATCAAACAAACTGAAATATCTCAAGAACGAAGCAAGGAAACGAAAAACTGCAAAAGATGTTACTCTATCATTTTAAGTGTTCTTTCAAATAAGACAAACTTAATTTTCGTTTCATGTGCACTTTAACCAATACTGTAATTGTTTTTTTTAATGTAGGTAAAAAGATTAATGGTTACAACCATTTTTCATCTTGCGGTGAGATCGCCATTCAAGCTAGGGGGCGTGGGATGCTTAACAATCGACCCGTTGCCCCTGAAAATCTTCGAATAAATGAAGCGCTGGACGCTAACCCTGAGGCAAGAAGGAGACTTCGAATGTGTCCTCGATGCCGGCAAAGAAACATGAAAGAGAACCGGAATAATCACATGAAATGTTGGGCTTGTAAAACTGACTTTTGCTATCAGTGTGTCAAACAGCTTACCCCTCCGTTGTCAGTTCATTACAAAGTTGCTACAGGATGTCAACAACACTCGGATGACTGACTTGAGTTTGCCCTAAACTCTGACAACATTTTTTCCCAAAGCCAGCACCTTTTTCTACTTAAATTTTAGAATAATTCCTTAGTAATTAACTCTCAATATTAAATCGTTGTAACATATTTTCAACACTGCTGTAATAGTTTTAGAATAACTCTATATTAATTAATTCTTAACTCTTGTAGCATATTTTACTGTAACTACGCAACATACTGTATTTTCAACATTTCTGTAATAGTTTTAGATAAGTTTTAATATTATTTATGTAGTTAACATTTTTGGTATGTGGCAGTTGGGAAAAGGTACAATTATATTGTAACAGAATAGCTAGTTTGCTTTGAAACTACTGTTTTTAGAAACTGTTTTTTTGAACTGTAACTTTCGGCAAAGAAAATGGCAGTTGTTTTTATATTTTTTAATTATTTCCCTTTTAGCTAAAGTCTTGAAGTTTCTATACCAAATAGCATTTTTCAATAGCTTCAGTTTCATATACAGCCCAGCGTTAAGTATTTCAGCTCAAAACTCAGGAAAACTAACATTTAAAGATTTTTGGCTTCATCCAATCATAGGGCCTGACTTATGGAGTTAGCGTTCCAGTTTACTTAGAGTTCAATGAGTGGAACATATGACGCATTGCGGCCTTAGAACTTGTTCCCAATCCTAAAGTTGACTTGGCATAAGCAATCTTGAGGTCAGCACGGTCAGATTATCCGGGGGTAGGAATATTAAGTACTCTGTACCGGGGGAAACGCCGTAAAGCAAACAACAGATGCCGGTTCGTTTAGTTTTCACTGTTTAACAACAAATACAGTCGAAAGATGGCAAATACACAACACGAGATATTGTTAAGGCATTAAGATTACTATAAAAGCTACAATTTAAGACTTGGGATTGAATTCTTCGTAGATTTTATAGTCTGTTTTTCAGTTTAAATTATCGTGAAGTTTCTTCGTTGTCGGCACTGAAGAAAAACAACGAAATTTAAAGGTTTTACAGCTCAGTAACAGAAACAAATGCATCGTTTAAATTTTCTTAAAATAACTCTTTTTGTCTGTTTTCAATCTACGAAATCTTATGAACTTTAGTGGCGGCCATCTTAGGTAGTGGTCACGTCATCATACAACTGGCACGCTAAATCCGGCCTCATGCTAGCCTCCTTCGCAGACGTCAGCGCGCGGTCCCTGTCCCCCCCACTAACGTCTGCTCACATTGGCACAACATTCCTTCCCCTTTGTGTACATTGACCAATGAAATCACAATGAATCCCCCGAAAAGTGAGGGATCGACTTTTGACCTAGCTTGCGTCGCAGCCGGACGTGTTTTGAAATTGAAACCCGATATTCTCACCCAAATCACAATCGGCAGTGACGCCAGGACAAACATCGACAGTTGCTCTATCCTCACCGTGATCGGCTGCCGATAAACTCCATCCTTTCTGTGTAAAATACACTCGAAAACATGCTCTCACGTTTGTCAAACATGTGGGCGGGACGCCTAATTAACAGTTGATTGCAAATCTTCACTCATTTGAGGTTTGGCAACAGAAGGTCAAAGGTCGATCCCTCACTTTTCGGGGGATTCATTGTGATTGGTTAATTGAAGGGAAAGGAATGTTGTGCCAATGCCCAAGCACGTGATAGATAGTGCTTGGGCTGCCTGTGGTCAAACATAGAAATTTCATGTTTGTGCTCTTAGCCAATCACGTTTTGCCAATCCCACGGTGTCAATTTCAAAACAGTTAACTTTTGAACATGTTTTGACGGACGGTATTTCCACTTAGGTGCAAACGACTGTACACGCTTACCGACACACAAATACGGAAAATAATCAGGTTATTCTGCTAAATTAATTCTGTATTCAATTTAATATTTAATATATATATATTTATTTCTAACTAAATCGTTTTCATTTCGAGGTAGGGGACTGAGTTCAGCGTCAGGTGCGGATAATGGCGCATTCTGTATAGTAGTAAATAGCGGACCATTATGTGTATTGTCTTGAATTTATTGATTTATGTACGGGGTTTGCCTACACGCGTAAAAATCTCGCAAGTTGTTACAGCATTGTTGCCTGAACAATGCTGTAACAACTTGTTGACATATGTGAACAACATTGATGAATGAACAACATTGTTCATCATTGTTTCAACAAGTTGTTACAGCTTGATGAAACAACAACCGTTGTTCACGCATGTTGTAACAACCGAAGAACGTGTTGATACATCAACCATGTTCACCATTGTTGTAACATTGTTGTTCATCGTTGTTATTTCGTCATGCTGTTACAACATGTTGTATCATGTACGAACAACGTTGTTGGCTATTAAAAATGTGCTGTTGGAACAACTTGTTCATGACTGTTGATTTATCCGTGAACAAGTTGCTCGAACCATAAGTGAACAACTTGTTGACAACTTGTTCACGGCGAGCAGCACAACATTGTTCACGCCTGTTGACAACCGTGAACAAGTTGTGCGTTTTTACGCGTGTAGTTGGGACCTCGTGTCCGTTCGCTAGCCCCTAATCAAACTCATATTTTTCTGTTTGTAATGTATTGTGATCTGTTGTTATTATTGTAGTACTGTATTACTTAGTGAGTTTGATTAAAGGTTCTATTCTTTTTAATTTAATTTAGTTTTAGTTTAATCCAATTTTATGAAATTTCACATAAATTCTATTAAAAAATCAAAAAATTTACTATAAAAAGATTAAAAAAGATTTGTTTGCACCACACATAATATACAAAAGCATATTTACATAAAGTGAAACAAAATAAACAAATTGTTATTAGAAAAACAATCAAGGGAAATTATTAACAATGAAGAAAATTTATTAACAAAACAAGAAAGTTTATTAACATTTAAGAAAAATTATTGACAGTCAAGAAAAATTATTGAATTTTCATAAATGCACTGTCTTTATCTGTGTATAAAGTCCAGGGAATTAAGTATACAGATAAAGTAAAACCTTGTGAAATTTGAACTAAATTAGTTAATTACCTGGAACCTTGGCATTAATGCCTCCATTCTCTGTAATTATTACTTACTCTATTTCACATGTTACAGTAGGTGGCAGATCATCATAATCTATAGGCCGTGCTTGACTGGGCGGCATGAGATTCAGCAAATTCCGATAGTCACCATTATTTCGCTGGTTCCAAGCATAGTTGTATTTTTTCAGGAATGCATTTTCAATATGTTGAACTGCTTCTCGTTCTGCTTTTACAAATTTCAGATTTGAGGCGGTATTTTGGGGCGGTATGCCCTCCAACTTCATCCATCGAACTTCTATTTTGAAGTTTTGATCGAGGGCCAGTTGTATTAAGAACCAGATGTGACTTCCGCTATGAAGGTACGTCATTATGCGTCCATGCAGTGATTTACCTGCACTGACACAGGTAGACCCTATGTATACAGGCCACCATAGCGTAGCAAACTGATCATTTCCAATATAACAATGCCTTTTTTTCAAACGTAGCTCGTAGATTCCAGCACATAGCTCACTCTCGCAATCGTTCTTAAGCTTTTTCTCCGTCTCTTCCCTGTACCAATGCTGCTGTTCATCGGGAAAACTTTGGCATGTACGACGCTGGAATTTATCTTTGTTTTCTCGAGAATAGTCCTTATATACCATATTTGAAATCATAGCAGGATGCCACAGTCCCCACACTAGTGTACCGCGAATTCCGTCATCAATTTCATTTCCAACCGAGATTAGTTCTTCCTCCTTAACCAGTTCTCGCCTTTGTTTTTCTTCTGCCATCTCTAAATTAGCTTCTGTTTACTGTGTACAAATCTGTGTACATATATAAAATCTCTCGTAATATATATAGCCACGTAACTTGTTTTCCTGGTCACCTGCATAATACGTTATAATTAGTGTCGCGTTGTGGCTAGACTAACTTCGCTATTTTGCATGCCACCAATGTGCCAGACAGATTAGCACTCCTTTATCAGTCCATTATAAAGTTTCTACAGGGCCCCTACAACATTCTGATGACACTTCTTTTATTCAAAGCTAGCATGCAGCCTAGCACTCTCTGCCCAATTTTTTTTGTACGTGTACTGCATGTAATATTTCATAAACGAGTGTGAGTGTTTTACCAGGGGTTACAAACACGAGAGGACAATGAAAATTACGAGGTTGTTAACCGAGTTATTTTCATTGTTCTCGAGTGTTTGTAGAACATGAGAGAATAATGAAAATCACGAGGCTGCAGGCTGAGTGAATTTTAATGTTTTCGAATGTTTTACAAACTTGAGTTTCCTCTAAACTCTGACAACACCAAAGCTAGTTCAAAGTTCAAAGCTAGCACCTGAGTGGCGTTGTGGCCAGGGCATAGGCCAGGGGGATATTGTATATTTGTTGGAAATGTTGTGGTTGTCGGTGAAATATGCTTTACGTGTCGGAAAATTTTTGATTTATTCAGATGATTTTCACGTCTTCAGGACAACGTTAACTCGTGAAACTGCGAAACCTGCATGTTAGTTGAGTTTGACTTCAAACTATGCGACAAAAACCTTTTAGAACTCTAAAGTTTTTGGATGTAGAAAAACATACTTTAAGCAGTGCTGTAAAAGTTACAAAATTTTTGTAACTAGTTACAGTTACATCGTTAGAAAAGTAACTAGTTACAGATAAAAGTTACAATGAAAAGAAAGTAACTAGTTACAGTTACAAAGTTACTTCAAAAATTTTGTAACTAGTTACAAAGTTACATTCCTTTGTCCGTGTTACCAGAATCAACAAAGAAATTACTGGTTTTTAGATACCAGTACCATAATTATGTTTTTACAGCTAAATGCCTATATATAGTTGTCATACATCAAATGTGTACATAATGTACATTTATTATTATAGAAAAACCATTTTTATCAAGAAAGAATGACATCCTCAACTGAATATCAGTAACTATACTAGTCACATTTTTGAACCAAATATTGTAACTAGTTACAGTTCTTTAAAAAAGTAACTAGTTATAGTTACTTCTTCAAAAAGTAACTAGTTATAGTTACAGTTACTTCTTCAGAAAAAGTAACTAGTTTCAGTTACAGTTACTTAAAAATGTAACTAGTTACTGTAACTAGTTTCTTGTTACGAAGTTACTCACAGCACTGACTTTAAGTATTCAATACTACGTAAATGATTCGTAGTTTCTGCCATGGCGTAACCAAGTTTCACTGGGCCAAGGCACACAGTGACATTTCTAAGGGAGGCAGCTAGGACTCGAAAATTTTTGAAATCTAGTGGTCTCTGAAATACCATTTCCTGCATTTCGGGAGAAGACTTTATAGAATTCTGAACATTATAAAACGCCATATAAAATACCAAAATTCAATATTTACATTATTTTTGGTAGGATTGCGACAAACGTTTTGTAGTCAGTTTGTGGAATAATGGATAATGTCATTAACGGGGATTGGCCAGGCTTGAGCCCGGTCTGGTCCACCCTTGGATACGCAACTGAATACAGATAGATGTCTAGATATAATTTTGTGGAATTTTATTGACTACGTGACAGGAGACGTACTTGACATCTCGATCTATTAGTGTTGAATGATAATTAAACTTGTGGACATCTATTTCCATGTTAATATATATATATATATATATATATACTATAAGTGGGCTTACCTCAAATGTTGATGGTCGCTACTGTCAGTTTCACGCTGGGCGATCTTCAGGCGGCTGAAGATTTTCGATTCGGCGCTGTCTTAAATAGGTTGAGTTGCTTACGTCATTACTAATAGGTGTGTGGGTTGATGGCACACTTCTGTGTGTGTGGGTTGATGGCGGTGTGTGGGTCGATGGTGCGCTACCTACATTCCTACCTTTGTTCTTGCCTACACCTACGTTCTTTATCTTAAACTTGTTTTTGTGCCGACATGTTGAAAGGATTTCTGATTTTTTGTTAAGTAAAGTGGGTTTTTCGGATTTCATAATACAAAGTTTTTCTTCCAAACATAAATTACATCGGTTAGACCCCCCTGAGTATGCTGCTGACCGTTTTAAAATTGACCAATTAATGTTAAAATTTTGTTTTTTGTTTTTCAAATTCCATATGTGTTTGGAGAGTTCGGTTCCGTTTGAATATTTTTTGTGTTGAAAAGATTTGGTGAGGTTTCTGTATCGCTCCTTAAAACTGTTTGCTGTCATGCCTATGTAATGCTTAGTGTCATTAGTGTTGTTTGTCGAAATAGTTGCTTTATATATGATGTTGTTTGTCAAACATTGCCCACCACCAAGTGGGCATTGATCTTTATTTCTGTATATATATGTATATATATATATATATATATATTACTATTTAGCAGTAAAATAGTTGTTTTAACTCCTTATCGTCCGAAGCATTTTCCATTGTCAAGTGAAATTGTCTGGTACAATGGTCTGGTGTGGTCATAAAGATTAAAGTAAATTACAGATATGTAATATAGGGGAGGTTGACTTTAAATGTATGACAAGGTTCGAATTAACAGTTCGTGATTCACGAACCAAATTACAAACTTAATGAACACAAAAGCAAAGATTTTAATAAAAATCACGAAGTGACTTTTGGAACTTTATATGATCGCATATTCGGAGCTAGAGGCCTAGGTACTAACACTGAGCTGGTCTCACATACATGAAGTAGTGTGCGTTAAGTGGTCAGCGGTACTGCGGAAGCATTGCAAACTTTGGAGAAATTGGAGAAAAGTTACAACGTTGACATTTCTCTTCTGAATGTCGGACTTGGAAGATGAGAATGACGACAATGCGGTCGACTGGAACTGAGTAAAGTCCGCAAGTCACAGAGAACACACGGCAGGCTCTGATTGAATTGGGAACTGATTGAATAGATGCTGACACTAAATATTGTTCATGCATGTATATAATTTTAAAAAACTTTATTAGTTTTATATATATATAAAACTTTTATAATATTCAGGTTTTACAAAACATTTTAACAGATGATTATTGTTCAGTTTTATTTTCCAAAAAGTAAACCTTTTTGTTTTTGGACTGAGAGTATTAATATTTAAGGCATTGATGGCTACTTTAAAATGGGGGTAAAAATCAGGCATTATATTGATGAAACTTTTTTAAAATTTACGAACCAGTTTTCAATAGTTAATTCGAACCTTGTATGAACAAACCGAGTTTCAATTATGTCAGTGTAAAATTCGACTGGTACAACTTCAAAAAAATTACTGTTCAATAGCAGCGAAAGTGAGCTTAAATATTTCTCTAACTCACTGACATTAATTAGTACATTTCATAACAACAGCAGTGCCATTTGGTTCAGGCATGCCATAACAGTTACGTGCATGGGAATCAAATACATAAATACTATCATCTATAGATTTCAACAAAGCCACAACATAGCCTTCTAACACTACAAATGCATAATTATTGTTACTGAAAGTATTCGTCAAGGCAAAATGTAAACTACAGTATGGAACCTCGATTTCATGTTGTTCACAAGTGATTCTCCCTTGGTGGAAATCTTTGTAATTACAGTCGAACCTCTATTAAGCGGCCACCCTCTATTAAACGGCCACTTGTCAAAACCCCTAAAATATTCCCTGTAATTTACTATAGATTACCTCTCTATTAAACGGCCACCTCTATTAAGTGGCCACGGCCACCTACGAGTGGTCCCAATTGGTATTTTGTATTGTTTTTTACCTGTATTAAACGGCCAGCTTAATTTATCTTAGGCACAATTTCTACCACAAGAGAACCGAAACTAAAACTTGAACTAAATAAGAGACCATAGAACACTTAGTTGCTGACTTGCTGTCAGTAAGTACATGTATTTCATTCAACAGGCATGCAACTAGGGGGGGGGGTGTTGGGGGGGTTGTGCAACCCCTGCCCTTTTTGTGAGACCTCTAATACTAGGTTAGACATTAGATAAACAGATAATTAATCATCTGTTGTAGTACGCAATACAATTCTCCGCAAATCTGGCGAGACTCAGAGGCTTCTAGCAGTGGGCCCGGGTGGCAGCTAGGCTGAATATAATTATGGTAAATTTTAAATAATGCGAGACCAAAATATAAATTTCTGCAACCGAAAATACGAGAAAAGCATCCTCAAAATGCAGGAAATGCCGTTTCAGAGACCCAAAATTCAAAAATTTTCTGGGGGAGCATGCCTCCGGACCCCCCTAGAATCTCTGCTTGGCTTCTGCTCCCAAATTGTTTAGAATACTGAATGACTGCCCTTTTTTTGCATTCAACCCCTGCCCTTGAAATTTTCTAGTTGCACCCCTGTTCAACACATGTCACTTGAAACCTCATGCCTCAAGTTTACATGTAATCAAATTCAAAAACATTGTCAGTAATAAAAATATCTGCATGTCCGGTGCAGAGAAACACTACTCTTTACTTTGCGTCAAATCCCTCCTTGTGCAGGGATTTGGCGTGCGAGACTCTGCGGGATTTCACACAGTATCATGGATATGAGGAGCGAGCTCTGTCAATTTCAAAGACAAATGACTTGCTTTGCGCTTTGAAACTCAGTGCACCACAGCGACAGATGCACATTGATAACTATTTTAAGCGAACACAACTTGCTAGGCGTCAGTATACATGCCATCGAACGTGTTGCATTTTTGTTATTCGTTTCGTTGCTCCTTTGTTTTATTATTTTTTCGGTTTTTGAAAACTGTTTTGTTAACTGTATACTTGTTGGTTTTTTCAAAGTCTACTTGTTACTATTATCAGTGTTTTAGAATCGAATAAAAGGACATTTGACCACACCCAAGGCCGGTTTGTTTCGTTTGCCTCAACGCCGTCAACGGGCGATTGATTTGTTTGAAATAATATATAGTATTTGTCAATGGTGAAGACTGAAGACCAACGAGCTCGATCAGGCAGATATTTCAACAACAGCGTCTCTGCATCTGGGATGATCCCCTATCAAAGGCATTCAAATACATCTTGTCGCCTTCTATCAAAATTTGCTCGACAGGTGTATTCCCTTGTTCAACAGGTCACGAGTTCGCACAAAGCAAAGCCGAAAGACTCATGTAAGTAACACTATCTGCCCCTCGAAATGTCACTAAATCTTTTGTCACCTTGATGTATACTTCCAGCAACAAATAGAGTTGAATTTGACATAATAGTTTGGTGGGAAAATACACTTACCTCTCTTGAATAAATTCCAGCAACCGATGCCAAGTGAAGTCCACGAAAAAGAAAGCCAACAATTCTAAGAACTGTGTTCTAAGTCACTGATCTCAAATAATCATTATACTGGATAGAGCATCCGGTGTTCGCAGTGAAGTCGGAATAGATTAGGTCCCATACAATATGGCGTAAATAGGAGTGGAAGCAGTTGAACGGCGTTTTTCGCCAAATTCTGGGATGTTACGAAGAGTTACCACCGAATTGAGGTTTGTAATCTTATTTTAAGTAATAGTTTAGTGTTTTGAACTATTTTTTTTGTTTAGAAAGTGCTTTTCTTTACAAAATACGCTTGCCTGTTTATTTGCTTCAGAGCTAGCAAAGTCGGTAAACAAATGTCTGGAAGTGACTGCCTGATTTGTTTCTTTCTAGTAACGCGTATTATTTGATGATTTACGATGATGTGTTTGTTTAACTTTTGATTTATTTCATGCCGATTAAACCTCAAGAAGTCATAACTGTGTCTGTTTAAACTAATAAACTTACCCGCTGTTGATACTGTTCACATGAAATATTCGAACTTTATAGTTTTGTCGAATTTGGGCTAATGTTCAACCAGTTAGATGGTTTTATTATGGTTACACTACAGTATGTATTTTGCCCAAGCCCTTGTCCCTTGATAGTATTTCATTTTGTCTACAGTATATCTCAAACAAAATATGTACATACTGTATAACATTTTGAGTTAGTGGTAGTTTATTATGGTTAGAGAGCATCTTACTGGCCATTAAGAAGTTACACCCAAGTTTGATTCCTACTCGATCAATGCAGTTCTACTGTGCATTTAGCAGATTAAAATTTTATCTAGTTTGCTGAAAGCAAGAAAAGTCTTTCCAGTTACATGCATCCAGGATTACTGTAGATCTAAGGCTGTTACTCTGCAATCTGGGTTTAACTCCTACTTGATGCACTTATCAGATTAAAATTTCCACCTTGGATGTACATTAGAGGAGTGCTTCTAGTTTGACTCTACCAAACACCAGAGATTTCTTCTGGGTACTCCGGTTTCCTCCTGTAGTAACACTGACCAATGAGGGATGACTCTTGCTGGACCTCTAGGAAGAACAGTTTAGATATGACTGATAGAGTTATCAGTATCCAGAATAAATAAAGTTAGTTTACTTCAGTTTTCTTTTGTAGTAACATTGACTAATGAGGGGTGACCCTTACTAGATCTCTAGGAAGGACAGTTTAGATATGACTGATAAGGTTATCCAGTGTAAAGACTGTTTAACTGTTACAGTAGTTTAGTTCAGTTTCCTTTGGATGCATGTGACTTGAGTGCTTCCAGTTTGACTCTACCAAACAGCAAGGTTCCCTCCAGGTACTCCAGTTTCCTCCTGTAGTAACATTGGTCCTTAGATAAAGTTATGGTATATCCAGTGTAAATACAGTTACCTGTAGTTTACTTTCCTTTTTTGTTTAGATTAGTTTTGTTTTGATTCTTACTGATGCTGGAAGAGGACAAGCTTATTCAATTTTTTTCTTATTTATGTACCAGAAAGGTTAGCTGTGGTTTCCTTTCCAAGATGGTAAAAACAAATTTTGCTGTAGCTTTTTGCAATGGACTTGATAAGAGCAAAAACATGATTTTCATCAACAAGAGAATCTACCGTATGGTTGTCAAGCTCTGTGAAGATTGTGCCAGTGCTCCAGCCACCACTGGTGCTAGATAGTATTTAAACTTTTTTTGACATTTTAGTCCTTTGCGGCTTTGCCTTTGTACTGTATTAGAGAAAACTTAAATTAATTTCAATAAAATTGTTTGTACTATCCAGAGCAGCTTACACTAGCTTCAATTAAACTAAAATCTTATAAACATCTATATACATTGTTATGATCACTCATCTCAAAAAAAATAATTAATGACTGATCTTGTCTTCTGCCAAGATCAGCTAGTGATAATTTCTGCATAAAAAAGTTGTGTGGATCTAATAAGGAAAAGACATAGAGATGGGTATGAAACCTAAAAAGTTGTATGATGCAAGATATTGAGGTATGATAAATGTAGTAAAGATTGAAACTTTTTCAAAAACAGCTTGAAATGAAAATACTTCTGTAGTAAATAATAGTTTGGAATCATCCTTCTCTTTGTTTATTTTAGGAAAAAGCTCATGACTTATTATCTGTTTCAAATATAAGTCTACACAAAGTACAGTAGTGTCAGTACACTGAAGTATATAAAATATAAAAGAATATAGTAGATTATAACCAATAAATAATTATTTCTGTGTGTAAATCAGAGCTGGCCAAACCATGCCCCTTTATTATAATTTTACTTCAATCTCAGATGATTCTACTCTTTCAAATACCAGACAATTTACTCTGTCAAATAGAAAACCCTTGGCAATGGCAAGTCTCTCCAGCAAGCCTAGGCAGCCATGAGTTCATCACAGATATATATATATATATATATATATATATATATATATAGACAGGGTAAAATAAAGCAAGAACACACAGGTAACATGTAAAAAATTAGCCAATAGGCAAAAATATATTTTTTTATACAAGAGGACAAATGGACAATGTATTACAAATATTGAAAATGCACACCATAAATGCTAGGTGAACAGGAATTATCTTCGTCAATATTATAGTAACAGGACTTCATCCGACTTCATCAATAATAGTAAAACAGTGAGTTAAATGCTTTAAATTTGCCTGTTTAATAAATAAAGTATAACTACAAACTTCCAATAAACATCTTCAGTTGTATAAAACCCTCAGATCGTCTGATCCAATATACGTTGAAAAAGACGGATATAGAAACGGTAATATTGTTACTTTGTCATAAAGTCACTGTCAAACTGCTAAAGTGAATACAAGATGTTATTTGTTCCTTACTTTAGTCCTTTAATAATTCTTCAAACTGTAGCCTGGTAGCCGGTGCTGATTTTCGTTCAGTAAAATCGTGAAATTTCGGCTGATTTTCCATGATCCCAGCCACTTTTAAGTTCTCCCATAGCGACAGGTACATTTTCTTGTTAAGAATGTAAAATTTAGCTGGTTTTCGTTAAAAATCCGATGATTTAAAGCGAAAACTATGATTCAACAATAGTGATATAACTACGAAGTGGGTCCCACCTGATATGGCCGCCGCGAGATTTTTAGTCTCACTTCCGACTTCAATTTTTGGGTTAACCTTTCGTGTTACGCTCACCAATATAGATTTATTGATCTAATATGTACTTAAGTATCCTCAACATCCCTAGTAATCCCTAGTAATCTAGTAATCCGGTTTGGATTCCCCCAGAGCCTTTTCAGCGCGCCAGCACGGGAGAGGCTCTGGGGACGAGAGTAGTGTATAAAGGCCGATCCTGGGACATAGCTTAATGGCCGCCAAAATCTTTTGGTAAGCTTACCCATCCCCTTCTAAAATTTGTTTGCGACCCCCACCTGGATTTTTTTAAAAAAAATCTTGACATCCGATCCTGGGACATACCTTAATGGCCGCCATTTGTTTACTAAAATTTTGACTTCCAGATTCCTGGGACCCCCTCCTGGATTTTAATTTAAAGATGGCTGCCGATCCTGGGACATACCTTAATGGCCACCATTTGTTTACTAAAATTTGTTTTGAAAAGGATTGCGACCCCCTCCTGGATTTTTCATCCCAAAGATGGCTGCCGATTCTGGGACATATGGAATTTTTGAAAAGGTTTGCAACCCCCTTCGAAATTTGTTCGCGACCCCCCCTCCTGAATTTTTTAAAGATGGCTGCCAAGTTTTTGGGATTGGGGTTGCCAAATTTTTTCCAAGATGGCTGCCGATCCTGGGACATGGTTTTTTGGAAATTTTTGGGGTTGGGGTTTTGGATTTTTTGGAAATTTTTGGGGTTGGGGTTTTTTAATTGACTTGCTTGTTTTTAAAAATAAATAAAATAAAAAATGCCAACATACAGAAAAAAAGGAGTAAGAGGTCAATTTTTCCAATCCACCACTACAAATACCAAGTGTTTATGCAAAACTTGCAAATTTGAAACAAACACAGAAACGGCACTGAGATTGCATATGAAGTTTGTCCATAAGAACGAAAGGGTTGTTGCCGGTTATAGATGTCTTAAATGTTCCAAAACTTTTAAAAACAAAAAAGAAGAAGAAATCCATTCCAAATCCCATGAGGTTAGAATTAAAGGTAACAAAAAATATTTTAAATAACCATAAATATTTTCAAAAATTTTGTATTCTTTTTGAATACAAATCTTTAACTTTAATTTACTTAGTTTTGTAATGACCAATGGCCAAAGTTGATATTTTGTCTTCTAAAATGACCCTCTTGTCATCTGCAGAATTTAGGGCAATTTTGTTAACACGAATGGTTTGTATTTTGTGTTTAGTGCTTCTAAAAGTGTTCATTCCCCTAATGACATCCTTGTCTGTTAATATGCAACTTTTGTAATGTTCAAAATTCAAATCCTTGTTGATGACAGCTTTTGCGATACCTTTACATTTTTTGGTTTCTGTTTGTTCCATTAGTCCTGTTAAAGGGTCCTTCTTTTTTGCCATTTTGATGGCATATGATTTTGATCTATTACCTGCAAATGCTGCTATAATTTCGGCACCTGTTTCGGACTTCATTTTACCAAGGATTTTCTTGTTTTCCTTTTTAATACCACTGGGATGGTTCTCAGGAAAATTTGAGGTATCAAACATTTTTGTAACATCATCCTTAATATCTGCAAAGAAGTCATTGGTTTTGATCTCATAACACAATGAATCTGTGTCCTCAAACAACAACTTTGACTTGTTACCATATTTTGGTTTGATGTAATTGTAATGGAAGTCATACATCAACACCTTACTTTTGTCCAATATTGCGGCACCCACAAATATTGGCTTGTTTAACTTAACCCTGGTTTTCTTCATATGAATGGCTGCCAAGTTTTCAGTAAATATTGTGTTGCCTTTGTAATGGGGTTTTTTTGCTAATTTTTCAAGTTGGTCGTCAAATGATACAAGTCTAATGTCAATCCGGTTTCTGACATTTTCCATGGTCTTGCCAAAAACAGAATTATTCATTAATTTATAGAAATCTTTTTCAAAGTCATTCTTGGCTGCAGTCCGTAATTTTGTATTTAACATTATATAATCTTTCATCCAAGCTTTTTCAACAAATGACACACCACGATGAATTTTTGTAAGTTTTAAACCATTTTTCAAAATCTGGTCCAAGGCTTCGTAATGTACCACATACTTAACCTTGTCATTTAAATTTGGTACTAACTTTTCAACCTTGTCAACAACCAGTTTTTCAGCTGCAAATGGTTTTTCATTATGCAAGTCATGGAGTTCTTTTGGGTATTCAAGATCCACTTCTAAAAAGCAACCCACACCTTCCATTGTCAAATATTTTTGCCAGTTTTTAAGCTCCTTTTCCGGAATCCATTTGAAACCACCAATTGGTAATGGTTGGGTCATTGGCACACCATAGAGGTTGTTCATATCCAAATATGGAATGAAAATGCTTTCTTTTTCAGGATCATATTCCTCCATGTAAACATTGTTGGCTTCTGAATATCTATGGGTTATGGTTGAAATCCCACCACGAATTCCTTTTTCGATCATCAAGTACATGTCTGGGTCTGTCAGTAGTTCCAACTTTTGTCCCGTTAGTTTCAGCAAAGCATCCCAAGCCAAACCAGGAGCTGTGTAGTACCACATTGGGTCAAGTTTGTATGTTTCTTTACACATCTTTCTGAAATTTTGAATGACGTCAGAAAGTCCCAACACGTCAGTTTTTTGATACAACTCCATGTAATCTTTTAGAGTCTTGCAACCAAATTTTTGCCAGACATTCTTGCCATGTTCATAATCTTCAATACTAACATTTTTAAGTGTTAACCTTGAATAGAATTTTTCATGTGGTGGAAATTCTGTACAGTCCAACTTTTTCAAACTGGTTAAAATTTCGTACGGAAATACACCCTTTCTTTTCAAAAGTTCCACATGATCTTTGGGATGGTCTTTGAAACCATTCTCAGTGTAATGAAACTCGTTATTTGGTAGGTTTGATGTTAGAGTGGCTAAAGAACTGGACATAAATTTTAATGAGTCCAAGAACCGTAATTCTAAAGGTACCCATTTTTTAACCTGTCTACCAGTTTTTGGGTCAGTTTTCAAACCACCATCCATCCAAAGCTTCTTATTAACGCTAATGTACTCTTCTTCTGTTTTGGCAATACACCCAAGCTTGCCATCTGACAGTCCCAAATATTTTGCAATTAAATGAGCATCATAACCACTAAAGTTGTGGAAGAGTACTGGAATATGTCTGGCACTTGACATTGCATAATTGCAGTCGTTATGGGCAGCACCCCTGTAGATACCATTTAAATGGTCATGGTCCCTGACTTTACTTTTTGGAGTTAATTTACTGGCTTTCCAAATACTTTTTGGGTCCAAATCTTTTGGATTTCTTTTTACAAACCCACCACCACAAACATAACAGTGGGTTGCATTTTGAAAGTTGGTTTCATTTTCTGCTGTCATGATAATTTTTTTAGGATTCCTTAAATATGTGTGCCAAATCTTTTTTGCTTCCATTTCAAGCCTTTCAACAAACATTTTACCTATGTCCTCAAAGTCATATTTTTTGGTGTAACTAACATACTTACCTGGATAAATTTTTGAATCTGAACAAATAATGTTAAACCCATAGCTGATTGGCACATGTTCCTGGTAAGCTTGTGTATAACTTTTGGACTCATCAGTTTTTGGGAATGGTAGGGTTTTCAACATACACTCAAAATCTGCCACAATAATGAACGGAACATCCTGGGTTTTCTTTAAATCTTTGAAACCCCAACCCATGATGTCATCCTCTCCTTTTTCAGGATACTCTTGGATTTGTGCGTCATGGGACCTACAAATAACCTCATGTTGACTTAGAATATCTTCTGTTTCGAAAGGGTTGAGACAAAAGTTACAGAAGAACTTTTCGTGTTGATGGTTGTTATTTTGGGTTGTCAAAAGTTTACTTTTGTTCTTAACACAACTGAAATGGTCATTCCACCAAAACAAGTTAACCCTTTTGTCATGTTCAGACCTTGAAATTTGCATTTGACAAACTTTTTTGATCTCATCATCGTATGTTAGAACATTTACACCTATTTTGTTTAACTTTTCAAAATTTGAAATTTCTTTAATTTTGACTGGGAATGACAGTCCTCGCACATCATAATCCTCAACCATTAACTGGATTGACACAGGAATTCTTTCCAGTTTTTGAGCATTTGGATCTTTTTGTAATGTCTCAGCAATTGCAACTGCGTACAAGAAACACAAGTCATCTTTAACATTTTTGGGGTTGATGATTGCTTTTTTGCTTCTGATGAATTTGGGCAGTTGTTGGTACCTTTTACCATTTAGGGGCTTATACTTGGTTATTGAAATATGCAGCTTTTCAACAGATCTTATTGACCAACCCGAACCCTTCTTTTGGTGGGATGCTAGATTCTCCAACATTTCCTGTTTTGAAATTTTGTATAGTTCTGTAACATCTTCTGGGGTTGTCATAGCTTTCATGTTTGAAGTAAAGTAAAATAAGTCCACTTCTTCCAAATTTTCAACATGATCGTAATGTACAAGTTTACAGATAAGAGTTGTCTTGACTTTTTTGGAATTTTCAATACCATTAATTAGTTTTTCGACACCTAATGTTGTTTGTTCTAGGAATACAACTGGATCTTTGTAATTTTGACCTGAAATTTCGTAAAGTTCTGCTGCTCCTTTTGCAAATGTTTTAATTAAAATTGGTACCGTTTGCCGAACTTTTTTGTTTGCTTTCATTCTTCTTTTGAAAATTTTGGATAGCTTGTTACCAACAACCCTTCTGTTTCTTGTAATTTTTTCATCTTGACCCAACCACTTGTTGTCAAATTTAATTTTATTTTGACGCAACTCTTCATGACCGATCTCCCTTGCCCATTTTTTCTGCTCCTTGTTGGCAAGTTGGTTGTCAAGTTTTTGAGTTTTGAGTTGGTTTTTTGCAACCTGTTTTAACTCCTTTTCCTTCTGTTTTTCCAGAAGTTTTGCAAGTCTTTCGGGTTTGAAGGGATTTAAATCCTTGTCCCTTTGCAGCTGCCTTTGTTTTCTAAGTCGGGCAGCTTCCCGAATTTTAAGAAGTTTCGGATCATTAGTGTACTTAGTCATTTATTACTATATGAATTTTTTTTATAAAATAAAAATGGATGATGGTATTGATATTGAAGCTGCTTTTGATTATTTTGAGGACCAGATTGTTAAACAAGTAAACAGAGTTTCATTTTTTGAAGTTTTTATGGTTGGGGTTATTATTTTAAATGTTGTGTTGGTATTATGGTGGATTACATTTTGAAAAAACTTCATAAAAAAATTACTACCCAACAATGGATAGTAATTTTAAAAAAAGAATGACCAAACTTACAATCCATATTAAAATTCAGGTTACAAGATCTTAGAAAACAGTCGGCTACTGTTTATTAGTGTGGATTTTAAAAAAATTAACGACTTACGGACCAAAATTTTCCTTCAAACCAAACTTCCTTATTATTTTTGATACAATATGGGATGAAACTTGGGTTTTTGTGTAAATTTAGGGCTGCATTGTAAATACTTGGAAATTCTATTGTGTTTCCTGCAGCAGAAGTAAATGTTATTTTTACAGGTGTCCTAATGACATTTCTGTGGTGCTTGTCATAAACTTCATTTTTGACTAATGGTATTTCAAGTTTCTCGCAGATGGTTTTTAAGTTTTGTTTGTGGGATCCTTTGATACCAAGTTTTTTACCAATTTGTCTTAATTCTTTAAGATATGTTGGTGGTGGTTCGTTGTCCCGTATTTCTTTAAGTCTTTTGTTTGCACTTGTTCTTAGTTGCATTCGTATTTGAAATAATTTTTTGAGTTCTTCTAGTTTTTTTTGACGATCAGCTTCAAGTTCTTCTTCTTCATTTTGTAAATAATTGTTAATGTTTTCAGGTGTTAATGTTGACATTTATTATAGTGTTTTCTTTTTAAATTTCTTATTTTTGGAAAATAAGAGATTTTTTTTAAAATTTCAATAATAATGTTCATTTCTAACATCATTGTGCATCCAACGATCCTTTTCATTTTGTACCCATTTTTCCCTAAGAAGTGTGTTCCGCCTTGTCCTCCGCTGTTTCCGAATTTGTCGGTACCAATTTTGAATCCTTGTTAATATCATCATTATTTATTTTATTTGTTTTTAAAGACTCAACAGAAGCCGATTTTTTACAACTTGGTACCTTTGTATAATTTTTAACCGTTTTGTTTGTCCATCCTATTTGCAGATTTCCTTCCATAACCAAATCTTCTCTGCCAAAACTTAGTCCCAGCTGGAATCCTTTTTTACTAATATGATTTTTGTTAAGTTTTTCTTTTGGTTTTGATTTTGAGTTGCCCATTTTTGTTTTATTTTCTGGTTACAAGCCAAAATTTCCCATTGTAAGGGATATGTTTTTTGTTACTAATGTAATAGTTAATACTTCTGTGTCCTTTTTTTCCTAATGCACGGGTTGCTGCCATCATGCTTGGGAATTCCACAATATCTCTTACAAATGGAACTACAGCAGTAAACAAAATTTTGGTAGGATGGGTTTCTTTGTTAGTATAACGTTTATGTGGTACAAATTTAAATCCAAGTTTATAGCAAAGTGTTGTGTTTGTGAGTTCGGTTGGAGCAGGAACCCCCAATTCAGAAGCTATTTTGAGTAATTTAGCTCTTGGAATTGGGTTTTGAATGGTAATTGGGGATGTTTCTAGATTTAATCCACCAACTCGCCCCTGCAAATGTTTTATATTATTTTCTAAAACTTTATTTTGATATCTGCCTTGTGTTGGCATTGTGCGACATACATTCCAAAGTTTTCCATCATACTTAACTGATTTTTTGTTTCTAATGTGGTAATTAATAGCTTCTGCACTTTTTCTTTTAATAGCAGTAGTAGCATCAGTAATACTTGCAAAAATTATCTCATCTGTACCATCAACTTCTTTAAATGTAATTTCAACCTGATCTAAATTATATGGATTGGGCATACCTGGTTTTGGGTGGGGTTTAAATTGAATTCCATTTTTTTCAGACATTGTCATTCTTGTTAATGGTTCAATTGGTATCCCATTTTTGTGTGCTAAAGTTTGCAATTCTGCTCCTGTTAAATAACCTGGGTTTGATTCCGGTATGTAAAGTTTCTCCAAATTCTCATGTAACTCATCTTTTAAAATTCCGACTTCAAATTCTAATATATCTTTGATTCCCATTTATTATTCTTTTAGAAACCATTCTTTTAAATTCAATTTTTCCTAATATTTTTTATATTAGGAAAAGAAAAGAAATTTAAGCAATATCAACTCAACTGTTATTGGGATCAACAGAATTGAAACCACTGTCATTTTTATCAATATTTTCATCATTCTGTACTGTAACATCTTTTTTATTTAAATTTAAACCCGGACCCTTGTTCCACACATGTTTGGCAATAATGATGCCTCCTGTTAACAATCCGATCATTGGAATATAGGGGGAGATTTTTAGAACCAATGACCTGACATCATCACAGAAAAGTTTGTTTGATGATAATTCAGCATCCAATTTTTCATCATCTTGCACCAATTCTAACTGTTCCATCAACTCTGAAAATTTGGTAACAAGAGTCTCAGTTAACAGAGATGTCGTTTTTTCAAGTTGGACCTTATCATAATTTAACTTAATTTTCTCCAACTGACCCATTGAAGCTTTTTTCAGATATGCTTCTGAATATTTGATTTTTTTTGCAAAGGATAGGCGAATTAAATCTTCCCTAAGTGTCAAGTTTTGCGGTTCTTCATTTTTTTCGTCATTCATTGTTGCGTATTCTGTATTCATTTATTATTGTGTTATTTCTTTTTATAATTTTTGTATTCTGTGTAAACAAAATATGTCAAACCTATCGCAAGGACCCACAGATTTTTCGCTAACCATGCCAATCCCTTTGCTCCCCATGATAATGCAGTTGCCAATATGCTAAGAATTGGTGCCAATATGGGCCAAGCAGCTTTTGCAATTTTCGCCAATGCTTTTCCTAATGCTCCTGTCGCTTTTGCAGTTGTTACAATAGCAGCTTTTCCAGCCAGTGCAACAGTTGTAATAATCCCAGCTATGGAAATGGCAATGGCTGCTGAAACTCCCATGTTTTGTTTAGCCCATTCTTTAAATTTTTCGAATCTGGTTATGACATGATCTTTTAACTTTTCTTTGACATAGTCAGTCTTTGGTGGCATGTTTGCTTCCAATCTAAGTTGCTCAGATCTTAGTTCGCACACCACTTCAACCTTCCTAAACTTTGCCTTTTTCTTTGGATCTTTTTCATTGTCTGCCTTATCTTTCCAAAACTTTTGATTAATTTCAACAGACCCCAGTTCTTTAGAATTAATGGTTCCACTAATGTTGCGAATTGGAATATCTCCAACATTTTCTTTATTTTCTGTTTCGACTTCATCCATTCCTATTGTTACTTCATCGCCCAGATCTTTAGCAACCCCTTCTTGAACTGCTTCTGCGGCTTGTGGGGGAATGTTAAGATCCTCTTCTATTTTTCCAACTCCAGTTTTTGAATGTTCAGCACTTGCTTCCTTTAACAAATCCTTAAATTTTTTAACTTTCATTTCAACTTTTAAGCCTTTTCCTTTTGAATATTTAAATTCTCCGGTTTTAGCATCTCTAACCAAAATTAATATATTTTCAAACTTAAGTCCATCAACCTCAAATGTTTTTGGATCATGGAAAAATGTACTTCCTTTATACAAATTTTTGCTTGCTTTGCCATCAGCCCCAACTACTGTTTGACTTAAATTTTCATAAAAAAACTTTTTTTTTAAATTTGTAGCATCCAAACTTTGTCTTCTGGACACTTTTGCTATAAAGTCTTTTCTCCTTTTTTGAAATAATTCATCCGACTCCCCTTTAAATTGTACAGGTTGGTTACGAAGTGTTTCTCTCATTTTTCTACTTTCATCTAAATCAACTAAACCATTAGCCCCATGAACTTCTTCAAATTCATTAAAAAGATTGTCAAGCTCATCAAAATATGATTGGTTAAAAGATTCTTCAAAGGTTCCACCAAAATTTGTTTCTGCTGTTCCTGTCTCATCTTCTGGTATGTCAGACATTCCAAGATTGTCTAATCCAATGTTATCAGCCATTATTTATTTATGTTTGTTCCCCAATTTTTACCAAAATATTTATGTCTGGGTTCCAATAACTTTAACCAACTCCTCGCCATAAAATTTTCCCATAATGTCCTCCTCCTTATCCCGAATTCTGTACATGACAGGAACTCCCCTGAAAACCGCTGACACAGTAAAAATTTCATCTGTAAAATTTGGGTCATATCCTTTTGCAAAGTTTTTTCTGTATTTTTGGATTCTAACATGATCCCCAATTTTGAATTTTGGTTTGATACTTTCTTCAAGAGGTGGAATTCCATACAGAGTTAAAAAAACTTTGGATTGGTTGGTGTCATTGACATCCTTTGGTTTCATTTTAATGGTGCTGTGGATGGTGTTGTTGTAACTTCCCACAAATTTTTCAAGATTATTTAACCACTCTTTGTTCCCTTTAAAAGTAAAAAATTTCCACATCCTGGTTTTCAAAGTTCTGTTAAATCTTTCCACAAGTGCAGCCTTTCTGTGGGATCTGGATGAAAAATATTCTATGTTTAGAGATTTCAAAAGAGTTTTTACTCCAACATTGTAAAACTCCTTTCCCTCGTCAAACTGGACTGTTTCCGGATATTTGCCAAATCTTTTCTTAAATTCTTCCAACATTTTGGAAACACCTGGCACCATAGCGACAGTACTTTTCCTTTTAACAGGGGCAGCGAAACCAAATCTTGACAAAATTTCAATACCTGTTAAGATCCATTTTTGGTCATTATTTTCAGAACCAAATTTCGCCATATCTACCAAGTCCATTTGCATCTGGTCAGCAAGATTTTTAACAAATGTTTTCTGGTATTTTTTTGGTTTTCTTATGGGTTTGTGTAAAGTAAAAACTTTTTGACTGTGTAACCATTCTCTAACCAGTTTTCTGGTTATTGAGGGGTTTTCTTTTACAGCAGCTTGGTAAAGTTTTTCCATGGATTGGTAACCTGTTACAGGATTGTAGTAAATATCTCGAAGCTCAAGATCAATAAGTAAAAGTTCATCTTCCATTTATTTTGATGTTTACAAATATGCCCTTCCAACAGTCCAATCTTTCTGGACAACATTTAGGGTCATGTGGTGTCATCTTTAAATAAACAATGACAGAATCTAAAAATTGGCCCGAAGAATGGGATGTTTCTGGAACGGTTCAGAAATTTTCCAAACAACCAAAGGCTTTTGTAAACATTAACACAATTACTATTTTTGTAAATGAAAAAGAAAATTTTATTGTAAACTTGAATCCCATCGATTTGACATTTCAACAACCATTGAAAACAAGGAACCCAAATATAAATGATTTTCTCACTATTCCATATTTTACAGCAATTGCTGCCAGTTATGTTGCAAGTTATTTGTGTGGTATTTCTAACAAGCATTTTCAAAATAATTTTAAAAGATTTAGGTCTTCTTTTTTAACAAGCATTGTTAATTACCACTATGTTTTTCAGGTTAGAAGGTTTCTAAAACATCCTAACAAACTCAGAAGGTTTTTAACACCTGAAACCATAAAAATTTTACAACACAATCCTAATGACGTTTGGATAAGAAAGATAAGTAACTCAACACAAAGTGCGAAAAAATTTACACAAGACATGAAAGACCTTGGTTATGAAGTTAGGTATGTAAATTTAACAAAAGAAAGTTATGGAAAAGTCAACACATATGAGGAACTGGTGTCAGCTGGTTCTAGATATCCGGATGATTTTAAACATTTTGTTCCCAAAAATTCCAATGGGTTAACACTCCTTGGTCAGAAATTATTTCAACAATCTTTAGAATCTTTTGTGTACTGTGTTTTGGGATCCCAAGCAAAGACAAGGTGGGTTATTGTTGGAGAAGGTGCTAAAAGTTTACAAACACAAGAAGTGTTTAAAAAGTTAATGGAAGATACCATAGCCCAGGATGATATTACTGTTTCTATTTCGAATATGAGACAAGCCATCAAATCCACAAATGTTATTTTAAATTTTGCCATATCTCCTGGTTTAATTTTGATCCCATCTGACATGAGAATTTTAATTAATCCAATTAGTGGGTTCAATAATGTTCTTACTCTGGCCACAACTGGGATGTCTCTTGGACTTAACAGGAATCTCAATATTGGCAAATCTTTGGGACCTGTTAGTAAAAAAATTGGCGAAACTTTTGGAAAACCTGTTGAAACCAAAGTAAGTAAATACAAGCCCGGAATATTTACACCATCTGTAACATCTGAAAAAACTGATGACAGATTACCAGAAGTTTTTGGAGCTTCAATTGGTACTGTTTTCATACTATTTAAAGGAATATCAAGATTAATTTAAATAAAAGAGATGCCAAGAACAAAAGAAACCAAATTCCAATATTTAGATTTTTTTGGAAACCCAATCATTGAAACCAAGGAAGATCCAAAAGATTTTAATGAAAGTCTTCTGGAACTTGAAACTCTTAAAAACAAAAGTAGTTGTTGTAGGGTACAAAAGGAAGAAATTAAAGGATTCATAATTTGTGGAAAATGTGGTATGGAGTTGGAACAGCTGCTTGCTTACAACCATAGAGAACCATCACCACTCCCACAAAAAAACTATGTCAAATTATTTTGGAAAATGTTCCCAAAGGAAGAGAAAATTGTTGGGTACGAAATCATGAAATTCTTTTTAAAATCAAAAGATCGTCTTAAAGGTTTGGGTTTGGTCTCAGACAAAAATTTTAGTGTTAAATACATTATGTCCATTATTTTGGGAATTTGCAAAAGAGATGATCTTTTAAAAAAAATGAAGAAACCAACTCTTGCAGAACTAAGAACATTTGATGAGATTAAATATATTTTAAACTTTTCTCCAAAAGACAATGCTTACAGACCATACCAGACAGGATTCAAAATCTTTGGAACTGCTCTTAGTGTTGAAAATGTTTTAAAAATTGAAGAAATGAGTGGGATCAGAAAGTGCAAAGAGCTTACAAAATTAATCAAAGAAGAAAGAACAAACCTATAAAAATTTGAAAACTTTCATTAAAACTTTCATTTAAAACTTATAACAAAAAAATGTTATAAATTTTTACTTTCCTCAAAATTTTGTTATAATTTTTTAAGAATCAAACAACAACTGCCAACAACCAACCAACACCAGCTCCCAAAAGTGTTATAGTAATGGTCATATATTTTTGCATTTCATCACTTGGTTGGTAATAATCTTCAAGTTTTGGTTCGACTGTTTGTTCTTTCTGAATTTCATGAAGTTGTTGAAAAGCTTTTGATGTTACTGCCATGTCATAGTTTGCATTCCGAATTTCATCTTGTAGTTCTCTAACTTTGTCCTTTCTTTTAATTTCATTTTCAAAGAATCTTTCTTTGTCTTTTTGAAGTCTTTCTGTTGCCAAATTATGTCTTTTTGCTTCGTCAGCATAACCATGTTTGTTAAATGATTGAAACAAATAACCAGCACCAGCAAAGGCAACTGCATTAAATAATCCTCCTGCTATCATTGATGCCATTTATTTTAAAGATAACACCACATGGCCCTAAATGTTGTCCAGAAAGATGGGACTGTTGGAAGGGTCATTTGTGTCAACCCAAACATTTGTTCTTGACTTTTGCAGTTCAAATTTTTATAATTTCTTTGGATCAACATTTTTGGGTATGTAACCCTTATCCTGTGCCATTTTTACCACAAACAATCCTCCTGCAACTGCAAGACCAAGTTTTGCTGTTTCTTTAATACTTGCTGGGGCTGCTAAAGATTGTCCTGTTAATTTTTTGACAACCATACTAACTCCAACTGCACCAACAGTTATCAAAGCTGCTTCGTACAGTTCATTTAAAACCTCGTTCTTATTCATTTATTAATATATTAAAAAAATTATAACAAAATTTTGAGGAAAGTAAAAATTTATAACATTTTTTTGTTATAAGTTTTAATGAAAGTTTTCAAAAAAGTTTTAGAAGATTTTCAAAATTTCAATTACTTTTACATAATTCTTTAAAGCTGGTATTAAATTATTTATAGACACCTTCAAGTTTGTCAAATTTTGGTCTTTTTCATCTTTCAAAAATGCTTTCAGTCTTACCAAATAATTCAACAACTCTTCTGCGGTTTTAATTTTGTCAATGTCAATAATCATCTTTTATTTATGGAGTCTCATAATTCTGTGGACATAGGAAAATCTCGAGAAGGATGTCCCCAACATTGTGGTCAACTTTGAATTTAAGCTCATTGTAAACTCCATTGTCCAGCATCGCCTCAGAATTAATGTTTGCAAATTTTTCCACTGACCCCTTCAACAATTGTCTTGTTGTAATTGGGAGAACCGCAGCTGTTCTATCCCGTTTTCCTGAAAATGATGTCCTAGTTCCATCAATCATTTCGCAAGATATGCAAACAAATCTCATCCCAAGATTTATGTTGACCGTTTCTGGACTGACAAGATTTGCTCCTCCCCTAATTACTGTTGTTTCTGGATATCCTAGCAAAGGACCAAGTTTCAACAGGGAAAGATTTCTTGTTGGGAATAATCTAATTTTACAACTATATGGGAGTAATTCTGACTTTATTTCATTTTCCTTTAAAACCCTCATAATCATGCCAACAGTCCAATAACCATTGTAAAAGCTAATTTTTTTGGTACCATGCATAACAAAAGTTGGACTTGTTAAATTATTGTAATCCCAAAAAACTGTCGCATCTTTAACCATTAATTTTGTATCCTCAATGATCAAAGGATCTTCAAATTTTACTGTTGTTTCTCCGTTTTTCAACAATATTCTTAGGTTCCTCATTTATCTTAAAGTTCAAAAGTCTTACCAAAATTTTCGGAATTGGGATTGCTATGTCTTACCAAAATTTGTGTTGAAATTAACCAAAAGTTTTTTAAAAATTTATCAAAATTTTCGGGATTGGGATTGCTATGTCTTACCAAAATTTGTGTTGAAATTAACCAAAAAGTTTTTTAAAAATTTATCAAATTTTTTCCAAATGGTTCAACTATTTTGTGGTCATAGGGATGGATTAGGTTAATCTCCAATTTTGAATATTTTTTTGATTTTAAAGTCTCTTTTATTCTCTTTTCTTCTTCTTTTGGAATATCCAAATAATCATCTAAAATAACTTGCATATCCTTTCTGTTTGGGTTGTAAAAAGTAACCAGTTTCGAAATATTTTCTCGGTATGGTTTTGCAATGCTTGTCAACTGCTGGGTAACAACTATTGTACTAATATTCATATGTCTGGCTCCAAAACCAAGTTTTACCAATTCGCTAGTCCGGTTTTTGACACTCTGTCCAGAAGCACAGTCATCCAAAATAATTAGACTTGGGGTTCCCTTACAATAATCAACAACATATTTTAAAAAATCTTCCGACTCGTCTTGGTCGCAAGGGATTACAAAAAATCTTGGATCATGTAAATGTTCCCATTCTAAATATGTTTTGTTCCATATGAAGGTGGGGCAAATTAAAACTATGTTTTCAAATTTTTTTTTATAATTTTCTTCTAAATTTTTTAAGAGGTAGTGGGTCTTTCCACAACTCGTCATTCCAACAATTATGATGTTAAATGGTTTTGGGTCTTCAGTTTCAGTTTCCATTTATTTTAGAAAATTTACCAAGTCTTGCCAAGTTTTTGGGGTTGGGATTACCAAATTTTTCAATCTTACAAACATTCTCAATAGTTGACACTCTGGAATGCTCCTCCCTGGACTTTCAAAAGACCATCTGAAAGAATGAAAACATGGCATCTGAGATCTGTTGCTGTTGCTTTCTTCTTAATTTCTAACATAATCCCAGATTGTGTGGTCATAAGTTTTGTACCATCTCCATAGACAGCATTGTCATTAATCGACCGAAGATCCACAACAAGTGCAAACTGGTTTTCTGTAAAAAATTCATCAGCTTGGATTGTTGGGTAATTAGTATGTCTGAAAAGTCGCTCAGCCTCTTCAAACAATCTTCGTTTTGGGATACCTTGAGAGTAAATGCTGTTCGGGACTCCTTCAATGGTAATTTTGACCCTTTCAATGTTGGGGTACACAAATTCTTCTGACCCTCCTCTTGTTGCTTTTGTAAACAACATTACAACTGCTTTCATACTCTTTCTTGGCAGATTGATGGTCTCATTAATTAATGTTGTGGCAGCAGCCCATGGTGTGGTTTTCATCAAAGTTACATGTTCAAAGGAAAGTGCACGACCAGCTTGGTAAGAGGTTTCAATCTCCTGGACCAAGGCAAAGTTGGTTATGGTTTCATATTCCAACTCGATGTTTTCCAGAGTGTAACCAGCCACAGATTGACTACTTTGTGCCTTCATAATATCGGTGGCTTTTGGCAGAGTGATGATATATTGTAAATCATTCGCCATACTGTGGGGTGCATATAACCCATGATCCTTTAAAATCATGTCCAACTTGATCCTTTGTTTTGTTCCATATACAGCAGCATATGTGTCAGAAGAGGCATCATCAGATTTCGAAATAAGTTTTCGCTGATTTTCTGTCGCGATACCATCTTCGATCATGTTGGCTCTCTCATGCTTGTCCAACCACAAATCTTTGTAAGTCCCCAAAAGACTCTCTCCTGTGTTGTCGTAAACCTTCTCTCCTGCAAATCTTACTTCTAAACGTTCTTGGAGTTGTCTTGCAAGATTGTTATTAAACCAAGATTTTGTGTTCTTGTTCTTAAAGTCGAACAGGAGGAACATCTTGTCAGGAACTAATGTTGTCCCTGGTTTGAGTTTTGGAATGTGGATGTAAATAACTTCTCCTGCATTGGCAGAATTGGGGTTGAAAGTAATTACATTCCGGGCTCGTTCCCCAGTTATTGAACTTCGGTGTAACCGGTTATAACCGGGTTCTAATTCAACTTCTCTCTCTGTATTCATTTATTAATATATTAAAAAATTATATTTTGTAAGGTTTTGGCAATCCCAATCCCGAAAACTTTGTAAAACTTGGTAACACCAAACAGTAAAAAATTATATTTTGTAAGGTTTTGGCAATCCCAATCCCGAAAACTTTGTAAAACTTGGTAACACCAAACAGTAAAAAATTATAACATTTTTTTTGTTATAAGTTTTAAATGAAAGTTTCAAAAGTTTCAATAATTATTAAAAAATTCATCTTCGGTTTCAAAATCATCTGGCATCAAAAGATCAAAATCTGCCCATAAATGATAACAATGGTTTTCATTATAGTTTTTGGAATCATATTTACTATACAACAACCAAAGTTTGTAACCTTCATAACTTCCTTTTGAAATTAAAAAAATTAGTTTTCCAATATTAAACCAGGTTTTACTTCTAAAAACACATTCTGTCGCATAACTGTTGACAATCATATTTATTGAATTTCTTTCCAATTGTGGAAAGAATTTCATTTTTTGATTACACAGATGACCCCTCCAACAGTCCAATCTTTCTGGACAACATTTGGGGTTATTTACCACCCCTACAAATCATATTTCGAAAGATCCTTGAAAACTGTTTTGGACTTTTGAGGTTTGTCTTTGCTTTCTTCTGGCTCTTTTTTCCATTTGGAGTAGGTAATGTAAGTCGTAAGTATGGCAGCAACTGTACCAAGAATTGCACAAGTCGTGGAAATGTTTGAAATCATTGGAAATCCTTGAAAAGATTCAGATTCTTCTGTTTGTTTTTCTTTTTCAATTCTGGCTTTTTTTCTTAATTTTGCTTCCTTACTTATTGCAGCAAGTTTTTTACCTTGGGCAACTCTTTTTGGGTTTTTGACACGGACAGGTGGGGGAGTTTTGGTAATCGTTTGCTCCTGTTTAATCTCCTGTTTTTGTTCTGGTTCTGGTTTTTGTTCTGGTTCCATTTATTAATTTGTTAAAATTTGTTCAACAACTAGCTAAAATTTGTTCAAAACAACTAGTTGGAATTTGTCTGGAAGTTGCTTTCAACCAGTGTCCATTTGGAAGAATTGTTGTTACAGTCAATGAAAAAGTAACTCTGGTTTGTTTTGGAAAAAATGTGTGGTTAATAAGTTTGTTTTGATCTGCAAAAACTTTACCACATCTGCATGCAAATTTTCCTCTGTCTGGATCTGTCCATTGAACAGATTTGAAATGGGGTGTAAAAACAGGGGTTTCAGTGGTTTCATATTTAATCATTGACAACATTTTATTTGTTTTGGCTTTGGTGTTTCTTTTAAACTCAATTTTTAAAGTTTAGTTTTAAAAGGTTTTGTTCCTTTTCAATTTTTAAAGTTTAAGAAGATTAATTTCAACATCCCAAACATTGAAAAACAGGAAAGTGTAGTCATCCCCAACAGAACCAGAATAAGAGTGCAAAGTCATTTGGGTTCCTTTTTTAATAGTGGCAATCCCTTGACAAAAAATATGGTGAGGGTCCCTTTCATTGTATGTTTTTCCCATTGTTATGGTTTCCAAACCTGAAAGTTTGTTTGATCTGTCTGTAACACTTCCATGGTAAAGGTTTGTTTTTAGATCAAAATAAGCTCTGTAGGAAGAAGCATACCAACCAGTTTGCTTAGATTGTTGATCAATTTTGAGACCATCAGGTTGTAGTGTAAACCAATATGATACTAAATATTTTCCAGTATCATGGGTTGCTGTAAATGAAAGGAGGGTGCTAATGTTGTTTGTGTTGTCCCATGCTCCTCCTTTATGGTTCGTTTTTCCAGAGTCTTTTTTGTATTTTACTAAGGAGTTAAAAGTTCCAGCAGGTCCAGTGACTCCTGTAACACCTCTCAAACCTCTGAGACCTCTCAAACCAGTTGACCCCTTGCCACCAGGCAATCCTTGAAGACCTCTGTCACCCTTGTCACCTTTAACTCCTTGTGGTCCAATACCACCTCTGTCACCCATGTTACCTTTGTCACCTGTTAATCCTCTTTGTCCTTCTAAACCTTCATCACCCTTGTCTCCCTTGTCTCCTTTAACACCTTGTGGTCCTTTTGGCCCTTGAGAACCGGTGTTACCGGTGGTTCCTTTGGCACCTTGTGGACCCTGAGATCCTTGTGGACCTTGGGCACCTTGTGGACCTTGTGGGCCAGTCGCACCAGTGTTACCTTTGTTACCCTTTGCACCATCGTCACCAGGGTCACCCTTGTCCCCTTTTTGAGATGCTGTGCCAGCCATACCTTTGTCACCCTTGTCACCCTTGTCACCTTTTGGACCAGTCGCACCACTTGTACCATGGTCACCCTTGTCTCCTTTTTGACCTTGTGGTCCTGTTGCACCTGCTGTTCCAAAAGTACCCCTATCCCCTTTGTTTCCTTGTGGTCCTCTAATACCAGCATCCCCTTTGTCACCTTTAGAACCAGTCAAACCTCGATCCCCCTTATCCCCTTTTGGCCCTGTGGGTCCTGTTGCCCCTTTCGCACCTGTTGGTCCCACTTTATGAGCATCTGTACCAGCCACACCTGTCAAACCTCTGGGTCCCCTTGCACCAGTGTCACCCTTGTCACCCTTGGGTCCTGGGTCACCTTTTTGTGCAGCTGTTCCAGTTGGACCAGTCGCACCAGTAGCTCCTGTTGGCCCTATTGCACCTCTGTCACCAGTGGAGCCTTTGTCACCCGTCAAACCTCTTTGACCTTCCAAACCTTCGTCACCCTTGTCACCCTTGGGTCCTGTGTTACCAGTGTTACCAGTGTTGCCTGTTGGTCCTGTTGATCCTGTTGGTCCTGTGGATCCAGTCAAACCTTGGTCACCCTTTGTTCCTTTTGGACCAGTCGCACCAGTAGCACCAGTCAAACCTCTGTCACCCTTGTCACCTTTTACACCTGTGTCACCTTGTGGGCCAGGCTCACCGTCAGCACCACCACCACCTCCATAAGAATAATCGGGGTCATCATATCCATAGTAATAACTCATTGTTTATCTTGGTAAAGATTTTAAAGTTTTTATAAAAGTTTTTCAAATGAAGTTTCCATATTCCTTCATCATATCCTTATTAATTTTTACAATCTCGTCTGGCAATAATGGTCCATGGACAATTTTAATTCCATAAATTTTTCCTTTCAGTTCTTCGTCTGTGGTTGGGGCTCCAGACAATCTTTTATTTGCAAATACAGAACCAAATGGACTACCAATATCCGCAAGATCCGATTTAAATTCTGATCCTTGACATAGGACACCATTTAAATATATAACACCTCCTGTTCCCAACCAATGACAAGAAACTATGTGTTTACTAAGAATGCTATGCCCAACGTTAATGTCTATTTCTTTTTTAGTACCTTGTCTTATGCCACCAATAATTAGTTTGGAGTAAGAGTATGATTTGAAACTAAAAAATTTGTCATAATTACCATTATCATTTCCAATAAGATAACACCAAGAACCACTCAAAGCAACAGATGTGTCAACAACAGTGCAAACAACAAAAACAGAGACATCATTAAACTGCATTTCGGTGTTACAGAAACACATATAATTGCCACCCTTGTTTTCAATGTAGTCTGTGCCCGGACCAGTGGGATCCGAACCAAATGTTGGAGCCTTTGTTTTGTCATCCTGCCATAAAACAGAATTTCCTTGTCGTGCTTGAACTACTCTTTTTTCTCCAGCAACAGTTTCAAATGTTTTGACTGCTTTTGTTAAGTTAATATCAAAAACAGTTTTGTAATTTTTGGGTTTTTCAAGGTCTTGTAATTTCTTTTCAATTTTTTTAATTTTGTCTCCATAATCAGAATTGTCTTCCCCCAATGATCGTCTTGGTCTTCCATAACCATAGTAATAACTCATTATTTATTTTAGAAAAAATTATAACAAAAAAAATGTTATAAGTTTTAAAGTTTTGTTTTTGTTCAGTAATTTTTAAAGTTCATCAATGCACTCCTCTATCAAAAGTTGGCGGTCGTCATTTTCAATAATCCCAAGTTCATCTGAAACTTCATCATCATCTTCAGAGCCCTCATCATCTTCAAAAACTTCAACTGCTTCTACTTCTCTTTCTCTTTCAACACTTCCATTTTTAAAGTCATTAACCATATCTACTGCGATACCTGTTTTTACATCTATCCCAATTAAAATTTCATGATCAGTGCTTCCAAATTCAGCATGGACATCATTAGTAAGACCATGGACTTCAACCAGCACTTCAAGAATTTCTTCTAGTTCTGTTAATGAATGGAAGTCATCCATAATTTCATGAAACATTAAAGCAACTATTTTGTCTGAAACTATTTTCATTTCAACAATGTTTGAATTTTCAACCAATATTTTGTATTGGTTTCTTAGTTCTTCTAAATTTTCAATTCTTGAGTTCATTCTTATTCTTTTAATTTTTTCCAAAAAAAATAGTTCGATTCAAAAAACTGTGTCATATACTCCTGTTCTAACCAACATTTGGGTCTTTGTTTCGCCTGGGTGTATGTAGTTGCAAACTGTTCCTGGATGTGTACTCTTGTTAAAATATATAATGTTTGGTGGCTTACCTGGATATGTTGTAAAACCTACCCACATACATTTCTCTCTGTCTGGACATAAGTTACTCCGGTTGGTATTCATTTATTATTAAAAACCTTACCAAAACCCCAACCCCAAAAAGTCCCAAAAAATTCCAAAAAAATCCAAACATCCCCACCAACCCCAAACCCAAAAACTTGGCAACCCCAATCCCAAAAATTTCCAAAAACTTGGCAGCCATCTTTAAAAAAAATCCAAAACCGGAAGTCAAAAAACCAGAAGTCAAAAAAATCCAGGAGGGGGTCGCAATCCTTTTCAAAACAAATTTTAGTAAACAAATGGTGGCCATTAAGGTATGTCCCAGGATCGGCCTTTATACACTACTGACGAGAATGAACCTAGCCTGGTACCCTGGCCCAATTTCAAAAGAAATATGGGCCAGGTAACCACTAATCTCATTCTCGCGTCATCAGGGCTAAATCCACTTATGACGATTGCAGTTTTACTCATAGCCACTAAAAACGCGCGAAATTTCAACCAATAGGAAAGCAGAAGTCTTTAGTGGTTACCTGGCCCATATTCTTTGATTGGGCCAGGGTACCAGGCTAGAATGAACCCAGATGTGAACTATAATACTTGGCCCAGACCTCCGCAAGATTAGTGAGCTGCTTGCCTGGTCTCTTCCTCAAATTGACTGTATATACTAATTATAATCAAGCTCTCAAATTGACTATGGGAGTCAATTTCAACGTCAACCCTGTCCCACATGCCAGATGTTAAACTAAAAAGCGTATAAGGAAAAAAACAGGAGGGGTGTTGCGGTGGGGAACCGGGGGGCTGTGGTTAGGTTTAGGGTTTCCGGGGGGTTGTGGTTTGGGGTTGAGGTGGAGGGTTAGGAATTCGTTTTTTAATTCGTTCAAATTGACTCCCACACTCAATTTGAGAGCTTGATTACAATTAGTGTATACAGTCAATTTGAGGAAGAGAATGGGCTGCAACTCCATTCTTTCCACATAGGAACTAAGAGTCTCTCTCAGAGTTAAATTCGCCAACACGGCCAACGTGTTGGGCTGTGAACGTTTCACAACACAGCTAGAAAGTTGTAAAAACCACAGAATAACAGAGAAATAAATAGAATTTGACGTATTATGAAGAGCTGCTGTCCTCCTACTTAACAAATAAAACATAAAGCTCCGTGCATATGTACTCTTATAGGTTCGTTTGACGTCATTTGAACACGAAAGAAGTTGAGTAGAGGCACGAGGCGATAGCCGAGTCCCTTTACACTTCTTTCATGTTCAAATCACGTCAAACGAGCCTTTATAAGAGTACATATGCACAGGAGCGGTATGTTTTATTTGTTTTATAAAATAAGAGGGGGAAAAAATAAACTAAAAGTGGGATAGTTTTGAAGGTTCGCTAGCTTTTCCCGCCAGGTGACGCCATCCTACGCCACTTCACGCCATTTTACGTCATTCATGATCTTCATACTCTTATAAATGCACGGGGCCCAAAACCAGAAATTACCGGTTAGGTGGGACGTTGGTGCGACGGGATCACTGATCTCAATAAAACTGGATGGGGCATTAGGCCGGATTTTGCGTGCCAGTTGTATGATGACGTGACCACTACCCAAGATGGCCGCCACTGAAGTTCATAGCTTTCGTAGATTGAAAACAGACGAAAAGAGTTATTTTAAGAAAATTTAAACGAATGTAATGACACAAGAAGTACTCAATGAGGTTTAAGACGCTAATTTCTTGCATTTTTTTCTTTTACTAAGCTGCAAAACATTTAAATTTCGTTGTTTTTCTTCAGTGCCGACAACGAAGAAACTTCACGATAATATAAACTGAAAAACAGACTATAAAATCTACGCAGAATTCAATTCCAAGTCTTAAATTGTACCTTTATAGTAATCTTAATGCCTTAACAATATCTCGTGTTGTGTACTTGCCATCTTTTGACTGTATTTGTTGTTAAAGCCTAGTTCTCACTTGTCGTAAGAATCGGGGACAGTCTTTCCCCGATCGTCGGCGATTCTTACGACAGCCAGGTTCACACTTGTCGTGACTTGTCGTAATTCGTGCCAAAGTTTAAACTTTAAAGATGGCGGCCTTAAACAGACGGATGATTTTACATGGACAACAACACTCCCTGAACCCGAAGGCAGTTTGCATTTTTTAAATAACGAGAAAAGGCAGTGCGAATACTCTCATATCTTTGCTTGCAAGTATAACTAAGAACTTCTGTTTCATGACTGCCTTCGGTGGTATGCAAAGCAGCGATCTTCTTCCATGAATTCAATTTTACGTTTTTATCCTTGAATTGTGCGGCTGAAGACCTAACTTGTTTTTCAACAACAAGCGTCGCGTTGTAGCTACAACTTTGCTATTTTTCTCCTCCTAAAAGCCCCGCCAGGATTGTTTGAATTTTTGTCCGAGCTCCAAATTTAACGAAGGACAAGATTGTTCTTCGTAAAAACGACATTCGCATCTACACGTCATTGTATGCACTTTTCAAGGATGCTTTTGGCTATACCTGTATCTATTAGTATCTAGTACTTTACAAATTGTAATTTTCTTAGCAATACCTGTTCCTGTATTCATATATTAACAATCTTGTAGTTCTACGCTAGTGTCGTGTTTTCAGCCTGAAGTTTTTGAAGTGTTTTCAGGACGGGACAAGTAAGCGGGACGGGACGTTTTTCATCCCGGGTTTATATGAGAATGTTTTCAGGCAGGACAACAACACAGCTAGAAAGTTGTAAAAACCGCAGAATAACAGAGAAATAAATAGAATTTGACGTATTATAAAGAGCTGCTGTCCTCCTACTAGCCGTTATCACTCATTTGTATCGAATAAATAGCTTAAGAATCAAAAGAAATGCTCGAAACGGTCATATCGTCCCAGTTACGCGGGACAGAGCATTTATATGGCGAAAATTGTCCCTTTCAAGCCGGGATCCCGCGGTTGAGGAAACGTTAGGCGGGACGGGACAAAAACGTCCCGGCAAACGTATAACAGTTTCAATCCAGTTTAGGCCAATATATGTAAAAACTTGGTGATATGGTCAGTTTCAGCTTTTGAAATCCGAAACGTATAGTTGAATGAACATTCCGAACTTACGTTGCAATGTTCAGAACTACATTGCGAGGTAGATACAAATTTAAGTCGGCAATTTGTTTCTGTTTAACCAAGTATCTATTATTCTTCATTTCCATCACTATACAACAAATAATCTTCTACTCCGTGATTTCGCCAAAGGAATTCAATTCAGAGCTTATTAAATTCGAACTTTACAATGAACTTCGCGAACTTCCGTATACCTAGTTCCTAACCTTCCAAGAAATGTTGACAAACGAATTTCAAAAGCAAGCTGAAACTGACTATAAAGGTTCAGAAATCCTTCATAGTTGTTAGGCGAGCCGTATTTCATAATCAAATTATTAATCAAACAGATTTAATTTTGAAGTTTGCAGATAGCTTTAATAGACACGGCAATTTCTTAATTTTTAACTCGTGGAGCGTGTTTTCACCAGTTCTTGGAAGCGGGACGAAAATGTCGCTTCTCTCTGCCCACAGAATAGCTATAATCAACCTGCAAAAATCCAAAATGCGTCGAAAGCTTTGCAGGTTATGCGGTTCCGGTGTCACAGCGGATTTGGACCCCCCGGTCCCAATCTCCTAGTAGATTTGGACCCCCCTTTTTAAACATTTTTTATACCCAAAACAACCCAGAAAACGATGAATATGTTACATTCATTAATTTTCATATCAAAAACCTCACATAGTCGAGCTTATTGTGTTGCAATAGCGAATAAAAAAACATTGCTGGGCGACATTTTTATAGTTCGAAAATTTGGTTCGTTGACGTACATGCATGAAATAAAATTCTATTGCCAGTAACATTATCTAAATTCAAAAATCTTAACACTGTGTTATTAAACTGAGTAAGTACTACAAAAAACTAGAAAGTTACCAAATGGAAAATATGTATACAACTACAAGGATAAATAAACATCACTAAAAATGGAGAGCGTGGAGATCGCTTTTACTAACTCTGGTAGTGGTTTCTATTTTACGGTTTATGTTCTTTATCACTAATATAACGTGACAAAAAACTTCAGACTGTTCGCTATTATGAATTTCGTTTATATTATTGTGTTCACACTACATATATTTAACTTTTGGAGGGGGTCCAAATCCGCCAACGGGGGTCCATATTTACTAGTAGATTTGGACCCCCGGGGGTCCAAATCTACTAGTAGATCTGGACCGGGGGTCCGAATTTAGGGGGGTCCAAATTAACTGGGACACCGGCGCATCTCAGACTGCATTCACATGAGCTTTGAAAGTGTTGACACGACTCCGGAACCTTCTGGTGTGCATCCAGTATTTCAATGCTGTGCACTGTTTAAATAGCCATGTCTCGTCAAAAGTAAATGGAAACGAGGAGCAATTCAAAGAATATTATCCCACCAAGGTTTATAGTGCATTCTAGGTTTACAATTTTAGTCTTTCCATTAGGAACTCTCCTTATTAACTTAATGTTCTCCTATTTGGCTAGTCATTGTTGTAATAATGTTATAATTGTTCAAACAGCAGCACAAGTTCTTAGCAAGAGCTTTCCGAAGTCGAAAAGACAAATAAAGTTGTCCATCGCTGAAAAATACGCCAGCCGTTTGGTTAGGAGCTGAAAATTTAGGAACTGGGTACTAAAGTGGAGCGAAAAAGTGCCGGATATTATGTTCACACGACACCACCAAGGATTCCGTTTTCATCGATCTCGCTCCGTCTAGAAATCGTTTTCAAATCGCTCCGGTTAGAGCGACGTTTTCACACAATTTCGATCCGGTGCCGTGTGAACGGCGTTTTGCGCCATTTTAGCGCCGTTTTCAACTCGCTCTGGACTCGTGTGAACGGGGTCTAAATATTCGCAATCTTTTTACCGTTTTGAGATAACATCTAATTTATTTTGATCATATTTTAAAATTTTGTAGAAGAAAAATCCAATGAATTTCACATAAACTCCATGACCACGTCAACAGACACAAAAACAAATGTATAATTTGAAACTTTATTACATATCCTCAAGACAAAGATATTTACAAAACTTTTCTAATTAATTTAACAAAGATAGTGACAATACATCGCCACTTATCACACCAAGAGTATATATATAGACACATATAATTATATGTAATTATTCATAACTGTCAACAGACCTCGATCCTACAGTTCTACAACAATCCTAGTTACTTTACTGTAAATTTACAAGTTTCAGTGAATTATTCTAAATGTTTTCTTCAGTTTACTGTTCAACAATGTTAAGGCTAATTTTATATTTACTAAAAGACAAATAAGTAATATTGCAATGCATTACATAGGTTTATAGGTACAATGCTGCTTACGCATGATAACAATAAATGTTTGTGAAATGTGATCATCTATATAGGTTAGCATAGTCTTGAGAAAGACTGTTGGTGGTAGTGAACTAAACATAGTGTGCTGCCTAGGCAGTGTTAAGATAGAAATCGAAATATAATAAGGTTGGTGTACTGCCGATACTGATAGTGAAGTCTAACGTTTCGAGCGTACATGAAGGTCCTTCGTCAGAGAGAAACCTTGTTTTCTCGCTGACAAAGGACCTACAGTCGAAACGTCAATCACTACCATCGTCCATAGGCATAGGCGCGGGAACCGAAGGGGCTACAGGGGCTTGAGCCAACCCACAAGTTTTTAAATGGGAGAGCTGAGCCTCCCAAAAATTCACGCTAAACGTTGCTAAATTTGATGACTTAACATAACATGTGTTGTCTTTTAAGTGTTTTACAGTTTTACACGGTATTTTATAGCCTTCAAAACTTTTAAATTTCTTCTCAAAATGCAGGGAATGCCATTTCAGAGACTCTAAAATTCAAAATTTTCCGGGGAGCATGCCCCCCGAACCTCCCTAGCGGGCTCTCACGGCTTCGGCGCTCGTTTTCAACCCTTCCAACTTGAAATTCATTCCTATACGCGCCTGTCGTACTCAGATCGAAATATAGTGACGTTGGAGTACAGCCGAATTGAAGGTAGATTTCCGAAATCTACCTTCAATAATTTCGGCAGTACTCCATGCTTACTATATTTCGATTTGTATTTCAACACTGCCTACACAGGACACTACTTTGATTTCACTGTTTGTCAGAGTGAGTTGACTCTGAGGATGACCGCCGCTGCGGCCGTCGAAACGTCTCAGTCACTACCAAGACTTCACTAACCTACTCACAAACATTTACTGATACTCCTCTGGGCTCAAACCATTTACTTTATACCACGATAACAATGTTGTTCAAGCAATATTCACGCAACAACATGTGAGATTTTTACGAGTGTAATGACCGACCGAAGGTCATCTCTGACGAAGGGCCTTCGCTCGAAACGTTAGTCTCCTACGTTCTCCGTTTCGGCAGTATATTAATATTATATATTTCGATTGTCGTTTCAACACTGCCTACACAGCACAATACTTTTGTAACTTTGTCAGATGTGCTGATTTCCATCTGATTTTTCGTGAACGTAAAAATTAAAAATAGTTCATCTTGATGCGACCGTAAGTAAATGTACGTGAAGAAAAAGCAGCCTTAGAAACACAGGTTACGAGTCAAAATGCGAATAGGTTAGTGTATTGCCAAAATCTGAAGTAAAATATCAAACGTTTTGAGCAAAGGCACTTCATCAGAGAAAGTCAATATGTCCGACCCAAACTCAGTCATCCGACATTTCGTTCAACATTGGCTCAAACTACTAACTCTACATTGTGTATGTTTGCTGCCTTACCTAGGAGTTTAACACCTTCATCATCTATGTTATTGCCACTAAGATTCAAATTAGTAAGTTTACAATTTTCATTTATTAGTGCATCACATAGGTATTTAACACCTTCATCCTCTATGTTATTGTAACTAAGGTCCAAATTAGTAAGTTTACAATTTTCATTGATTAGTGTACCACATAGGTATTTAACACCTTCATCCTTTATGTTATTGACACCAAGGTTCAAATTAATAAGTTTACAATTTTCATTTATTAGTGCACCACATAGGTATTTAACACCTTCATCCTCTATGTTATTGTAACTAAGGTCCAAATTAGTAAGTTTACAATTTTCACTTTTTGGTGCATCAGAAAGGTATTTAACACCTTCATCCTCTATGTTATTGCTTCTAAGGTTCAATTTAGTAAGTTTACAATTTTCATTTATTAGTGCACCACATAGGTATTCAACACCTTCATCCTCTATGTTATTGCTTCTAAGGTTCAAATTAGTAAGTTTACAATTTTCATTGATTAGTGCACCACATAGGTATTCAACACCTTCATCCTCTATGTTATTGCTTCTAAGGTTCAAATTAGTAAGTTTACAATTTTCATTTATTAGTGCGCCACATAGGTATTTAACACCTTCATCCTCTATTTTATTGACACTAAGGTACAAATTAGTAAGTTTACAGTTTTCATTCATTAGTGCGCCACATAGGTATTTAACACCTTCATCCTCTATGTTATTGGCACTAAGGTCCAAATGAGTAAGTTTACAGTTTTCATTTATTAGTGCATCACAAAGCTTTTTAACACCTTCCTTCTTTATTATATTGAGACCTAGGTTTAATTCAATAACTATATTATTTCCACACAGGAACCTGGCCAGCTCTAAGCAACCATTTTCACCAATATTGTTATGAGACAAGTCAATCTTTTTAAAATTGTTCACATGACTCAAAAATTGAAACAAACCTTTGCAGTCAACTGGTGCAATATTCAACGCGCACAGATAACACCCACTATCTCCTCCACCATCAACTTTGCTAGCAGCTGATTTCATAATGCCACATTCTTGCATTTCATATAGGCACTTTATCATAAGTAACGAAACTTTTCTTTCCTCGATTCTAACTTGTCTGGATGTTATGGAAGAAATTTTCTCCACAAAACTAAACAGATAAAAAGATTAAAATAAGACATTATTTCAAATTACACACTTACATGCCCCAATGGACAGGTGGGCAATTTGTCTGCACATGCGCGGAATCAAGAATGCGTGGATTTCGCGTGGGTTCGTGAAACGCTCGGGACACATTCCCGTCCGCGATATTAAATTGAAAAGGAAATAAACAAAATGTTATATTCAATGTCGAATTAATCAACCTGGCGCATTTTTCACCAAATGATTTACGGACTCAGCAGTTCAATTGCCAACCAAAGATTAATAAAATCACGGTCTACAAGTAATGCGAACGTCTAGTTTTTGAGATATTTTTCCATTTCTTCTTTATTTGCCATTCGAATTTTGACACAGTCAACGGCTGAACATGACGTTTCCCCAAGAACTGCACAATAAGCTTGATGTGTGATAAAATTGAAAGAAGATATGTATAAATAATTGTCAAAGCGTCTTCAAAAGTTGCCGTTGACAAAACAAGTGTGGTTTTTTGCTCAGTCTTCAAACCCACTATATTCTGCTTGCGCCGACCATGGGTCATCGTGAGCTATTTTTGAACGGGTCACGCATTTTCCCTGAAGATAATTTTGATTCAGCAAAACAGATTAATAAAAATAAACTGCCTTAAAGCTATTTTGAATGTAATGCCAAAGGCTAGATTTTTTTTGCTATCCTTTGTCAAAGAAGAAGGATAATTGCTGTTTTCGTTGAAAATAGGGTGGGTATTCGACCAACTCGTCTTCGGAAGAAAAGCTTTGAAATGAATCTGTAAAGCACATTTTATCTAAATATCTGAACTTATCTTGAGGTAAAAGAAAACGTTTAATCGATCCTGTGAGGTCGAACAGAAAGGACTCGAGGAGTTGAAATCAATTTTCTTTAAGATCATCTTAAAATGCCGTACTTACGCTGCTCCGATTACGAACCTTTTCAGCTTCAATGAAAAACACCAAGTTGAACAGCAAATCGCTGGATCGACAAGCTTGGAAGGCATATTAAAAACGAAGAAAAGCTCAGAGAACTCGCTATTAAAATCGTATTTTGACTCTCGCACCAAGAAAATGTCAATAAAGAACAAATACGCCCGCGATTTTTTGGTCAGCCCAGACAAATTGCCCACCATTCAACTCTAAGGAGATTGGAACGATAACTCGCTTGCACGTTTTGAAGCCAAAAATGGCGGACATGGGGGCAACACCTCTGCCAAATGTTTGCCCATGCGTAAATTTGCTAGAGTAGAGAACAAGCCGTGGCAGCAACAACCCTGCTAGCCTGGTACCCTGGCCCAATCAAAGAATATGGGCCAGGTAACCACTAAAGACTTCTGCTTTCCTATTGGTTAAAATTTTTCGCGCGTTTTTAGTGGCTATGAGTAAAACTGCAATCGTCATTAGTGGATTTAGCCCTGATGACGCGAGAATGAGATTAGTGGTTACCTGGCCCATATTTCTTTTGAAATTGGGCCAGGGTACCAGGCTACAACCCTGCCTCCTCCACAGGCCCTATTGCATCATGGACAGGACACACTGTTTAGAGGGCCTGCCAGATCCTGTAAACAAAATGGTGACCGATCCCATTATGCACAGCGAGACTAGGTCCTAGAGGCGATAGTTTTGAGAGGGCCTGCAAATTTTTTCCGGCCGCTGTTCGACAAACGTACGTCCAAGTTCTTTCAACACTGTGACCCACCAGGAAATTCGGTCTAAACTTTCTTACAGATCATGACAATGAAGAAACCAGTATGTTTTAGAATTACCGACCTTCTGCCAATAATATTTTTAGCGACAAAAAGGAATTGAAGGGGAAAATATCTGCCGAACAAAAGCAAATTCGACGGTCAGGAAAGTAACAGGTTTTTCGTATTGTTTTTTGGTTTATTTAGCTATCGAAGACTGTCAACTGACCAAGAGTTAATGAGATTTAATTTTGTTAAATTGTAGGCTATAGTGTAGCGTAATTCAAGTTTCAGTTGTTGTGGAATTGTGGAAACCGAAAAAGTATAAACCAAAGAGTCTCTGGGTAGACTAAATAAGGGGCTGTTTACATGGGAGGCGGGACGGGACGTTTGCCGGGATCTCACCATGCATGTATATCTCTCTTATTTATCCCCGTTCCGTTTATATGGAAAGATGTTTGCCGGGACGTTTTTCATCCCGGTTCGCTCAGCCGGCAAATCCAAGACAATTTTTCTCATGTAAACACTCCGTCCCGCTTTGCCGGGACGATATTATCGGCTGACTTTGCAACATTTGTCATGTGATGCAAAAATAAAAATGCCTAGTCGTTTGCCACTGCGAACGTTTTCTCAAGAAATAATCCACTGTAGAAGCTATCAAATATACTGGAAGAAAGATAATTCATCTGGCTACAAAATACGTACAGTTTATCTGACCAAATAGCTTAGTTTTCTTAAAAAAAGCGAAATACCGAACATGTCCAAATAATAGCGGCCGCTATTTTGAAATTCTTTTTCGTATGTATTATAATCTGTCTTCTCCGAATGTTTTCTTGAGAAATAAACCACTGTAGAAGCTATCAAATATACTGGAAGAAAGATAATTCATCTGGCTACAAGATACGTACAGTTTATCCGACCAAATAGCTTAGTTTCCCTAAAAAAAGCGAAATACCGAACATGTCCAACACGAACTAGAGATGCTTGTTGAACGTCCCGGGTGGTAGAACTCATGTAACCTGGGATGAAAAACATCCTGTCCCGCCTCCCATATAAACAGCCCCTAAAGTGTATTTTCGTTGATTATTCCGGCCGAAAGTTGACAAAGTTCAACCGTAATTGCTTTCTTCAACAATTCCTGCATTTTAAAGCTAGAATTCGTATGTAATAAGTCTTCAATGGCCTTCAAAATCTTCGGATATAGCCATGGCTATTAATAATGGTAGTTAATTATTCAAATTTATTCCGTGCCAAGTTTTGCCAAATTTTTTACAGGATCTTGCAGGCCCTAAATTCGGCGTGTGTGTCCTGTCCATGATGCAATAGGGCCTGTGGAGGAGGCAGGCAACAACCAGACAGTGAAGACTAAGTAAGACTCGACTATTCATTTGTGTTTTAAAAAACCGGTAATGAAAATTACGAAGCGCTCATTTCAGAATATGTTACAATATTGACAATGAAGCCATGTACAAATTACCTAGTACCTTATCTTTTTGGTAGTATGCTTATAATTTTAACTTTTGTGTCGGGCTCTCGGACCAGTCCAAATATTTGGACAAATAAATTATATTTCGGACGTCGTGCATGGGCAAAACGTTTCGCAGCGGTGTTCATGGGGACCGCCATGCACGTCAACCCTTTTTAAGCACGAACTTGTTAACCACTTTCAGGCTTGAACACCGACGTCAACAATACACAACCAAAATTGTTATGGTTTGGGCAAAAATAATGAAAATACATAAGAATCCCAGGTTTAAAATGAAGAGTTTGTTTATAAAAACAGTTGGGTTTTAAATTTCTCAATTTTCAGTAGGAAAAACCAACAAAATGCACTTTACCGGAAGTTATTACAGCTCTGGAGTTACTTTTCGTATCGAAAAATGTCAGATTTAGCATTTCCACAACTGAAACTTGAGTTAAAGCTATAATTTAGCCTTAATCTTATTACTAATTCTTGGCATGACAACCCTTAAACGTTTGAGATAACAAAGAAAAATAAGAAAAACCTGTATTTTCCGTACGAGTTTCGGACTCGAATTTTGCTTTTGTTCGGCAGATATTTCGCCGTTCAATCCATTTTCGTGGGTAGAAATAGTTCAGGTACAAGGCCGATAAGCCCAATACGTACTAGCTTCTTCGTTATCATCTCTAAAAAACTTTAGGTCTGAATTTAGGTCAGTTTTTCATTGTGCACTTCATACGTTCTGTGGACGTGCATGGCTACCCCCAGCGACCGGAAGTTTGGCTTCGCCCAATCATAGGGCCTGTCTTATGGAGTTAGCGTTCCAGTTTACTTAGAGTTCAATGTTGCCCACCTGTTCATGCCAATGAGGCTAAATCTGGCTCAACAATTGAGTACTGCGCTCATGTAACAGACTGTTAATTTACTAGATATGTGAAAGTAAGACTGTCCATTGTGGCCTTTGACAAATTCATGAATGTTAGAGAAAAATTAGAGATACTGTATTTGACCGTAACAAAAAAGATGGTGACTTGTACATTTAACGACAATCCTTTGCGTGCAGTAAATATTGTGTCTTGCAGAATTATTGGAAGATATGGTTTTAAAATGATCAACGTTGGTAGGAATGAAGCTCTTGCTTACTTATTTGCATTATAAACAATGTTTAGATGTTATTTGAGCTGATTTGATGTCGCAAAGCATTGTGGTTAAATGAAGTAAAATGTACAGCTGCCATCTTTTTCATTACCATCAATTCCTTATCTGGTTGCTAATGCACTATCCCCAGATGGGAGATGGGTACATATTTCTCCTACAAACATACTATTTTTTTCAAATATGTAAAAAAGAAATTACATTTTTCCACAGGCAAACAATTCAAAAAGAAATCCTATACTGAAACGAATACTAAACTTGCTTATCTCAAAATTAATATTCAGATGGTAAAGTTCAGAACAGGTGCTCTTTTGCTTCAATGGGCATCTTTTATACTTTGTTACAAATTCCTAAACAACTTTTTTTTTATTTATTAAGATTCACTAGTTTCACACAATCATTGACAAACGAATGGACTCGCCATATATTTTGTGTTCAACAACTGCTAAACGCTTAATAGTGCATGCCAACTATTTTGTTCATCACTGTACATGTACAGCTCCAACAATGTGAAAAACAAATAAAATTTTAGCCCCTGAGATTAAAGAAATACCAAATGGTTTTCCGTGTTTGGATACTCTGATCCAAACACACGGGAAATTGCGAGACTGGAGAAAAGTGTAACAAAACACGAGCCGTAGGCGAGTGTTTTTAGCTTTTCGAAAGTCAAGCAATTTCCCAAGTGTTTGGATAAGAGTCTCCAAACACGGAAAAAAACATTTGGTATTTCTTTTATAAAATAATCACAAGTGAATATGATATACTGTCCGACATTTTCAAAAAATCGTTTTGGTGGAATTTTCCATGTTTGGATACTCTGATCCAAACACGGCAATTGACCAATCAGGACTCGCGTAGTATACATGTTATTTTATAAATACCTTTTACACATTTTTTCCATGGATAATTTATCTTCCCTGCATTTGTCTGCCAGCAAACCAGCAAAGAATTGGATGACCAGATGCCAGTTGGGATCTCCTATATGGGCTGACAAAAAACATCCAACATCTTCAGGACTACCAATTTTATCGACTATCTCCATAGCAGCAAGGAATTCTTGTAACGTTAAATGTAGGAAGCAATAATCATATGATTCGTCATTTTCAAGGCTATTAAACAAACCACAATTTGTAATGGCAAAAAATTTATCACTGGATTTAATTTGAAATATCAGTTTCCTTTCTTCCATTCCAGTTTTAGCTAATGTTTTAAGCTTATCCAAAGTGTCCTGCAGGTCCGGAGGTAAATCGGTTTTCATGTAATCTTTCTTTCTACGCTTGTTTTTATATGTTGGACTGTGATCCCAGAGAATAATTTTGATAGCCCTTTGGTATAATTCTGTCATGGTTCTTGGAATGCTGGCACCACTGTCTTCATGTTCGATACAGTTTTTCAAAGTTAAGCAGATAATTTTACAGCTCACAGGAATGTAGCATAAACTTAGTAGTTCAGGTGATGATTCGATCAAGTTCCATATTCTTGTATTTAATTTATCGTCAGACTGGCAAAACTTCTTCACATAATCCTTAATTTCAAGCTTTGTAAATCCTAAGATCTCGAAATTATTTTCAAATGTCAATCCAATGTAAATGTGTTCTGCAGTAGGTCTTGAAGTTATTAATACTGTTGTTGTAGGCAAAAAGCTACCAGAAATCAACTTTTCAAAAACAGAAAATATAGACATACGCTGGTTGTCACTGCTATCACAGTCAACTTTCAGTTCGTCCAACCCATCAAATATGAGGATGACTTTCTCTGGGTAAGACAAAATAAATTTGTACATGTCATCAAAATCACTGCCAGTTGGAAGTCCTACCCCAAGTCGGAACATATCCTTGAGGGTTGTAACTTTATTTTGCACATCATTAAATGTTCGAAATCGAAGCAAAATCACAAGTTTTTCACTCCAGAATTTCTCTTTACTTGTTCTCCACCGATGTAAAATTTTCTTCGTGAGTATAGTCTTTCCAATACCTGGACGGCCAACAACAAGAATTTTATGACAACGTTTTCCATTTTTAAAAAACAAATTTTTCATTTTTTCAACTAATTCGGCGTTATCTGGAAGCTCTAAATATGCTTGATACATTTCGTGTCTCCCTGAATGTTGATGTAGCTTTTCTGATCTTCCTGTTTGGATAATAAGTTTGACATACATTTTGTCAAGGCTTCCTTTTTCCAAAGATAGATCATCTAACTTAAACACACTTTTGTCGTTGGCAAGTTTATTCTTGTAATTCTCTATAATTTTTCGAACGGATTTTTTTCTTCCACGCAAATATATAGGGCAGAATACAATGTCACGAGCAAAGTAGATGTCACGAGCAAAGTAGATGTCTTTGCAATTTTGCCAGACAAGATAAACAACTTCGACAAGGGTAACTATGGAGAAAATTATATCCACTATCCACACTGTTTTCGCCAATGATGTGCTCCTTGAACCCAATGGATTTTTACAATCCACATTGATCGTCAAGTTAAATTGTCTGTTGTTGTTGTCGGTAATGTTTCCATAATTCGAAGATGTGCCAGATATTGGCCAGGGACAAGAAAAGTTTGTTGGAAAGTCAGCAGGATAAAGAACCAATACAACAAACAAGATCATGGGCACGAGACGGGCAAACAGCAAATGTGAAAGATAGATGTGAAACACAGGTATACGGTGGTTTGTGTTGTCTTGGTCAGGTTGTGATCTTTCATGTTGTGACAGTGGTTGTAGTTCTACATCATCAGTCGTCGTAGATTCATCCCAATATTCAACACGAGACTTGACAGTGAACGCGTAAACGATGCACAGGGCAAACACAATACCAAAATTCAAAATGACAAACTTATACAGCGGTAGCGGTAAGTTATATGTTTGTTCGTATTTCAAAGAACACGTCGTTTCAACGAAGGCCTTCTGACTAAAGTCAACAGCGACATTCTTGCCAGGGTTGCAACTCAACTGGGATTTTGTATTCAGATCACTTGTAATTCCAATAAGTGTTACAGCCGTGAGAAAGAACAACGCCAGGACAACATAACCAACGGTATTATAACTTTTACGAGGTATAAACTGCATGCAACTTTCCATCTTTAACACTATCTTAGCGGAGCACAGAATGATAATATCCTGTCGTGGTTATCGTCCCAATATATATATTACTGGTACATCTAAAAAAAAAATCTTTGTATACTTTACAGGATGGGCGTGATATGCCAAGCCTTATCCGGTTTATTCACAGCTATGAACGGAAACCCGATCTTCGTGATATTCGCAGCAAGACGTATTAAAGTTGTTTTCGTTGAATGATTTTGTTTGGACTCGTTGAGAAAATCGTTGGCTTTCATGAATAAGTCATTTTGATTTTTTATTGTCAGAATCACGATTTTGTTTGTCAACGCTCCAGGAGATGATCTCAATACCGAAGAAGTCCACGACATATATACACAAGGAAGTATATACACAAGGAAGTTAGATAGCAAGGTCAACCCCCGAGAAATCACAAGACAAAGTAAATTTCCGCTCCGCACGGAAAATTCCGCCTAGTGGAAAACCGGCTTTAGTAAGGAAGTTAGTAGTTACTGAACGAGTCGTAGAATATGATAATTTATTTTTTGTGTATTTGTCTCGATCTTTATACGATCTACTGCTACGACTACGAGCATTAAGGAGAAAAGGCTGAAAAGCTATTTCTAAACGGACCATTTTATTGGCTGAAAGCTATCACGTGCTCGGTGGTTGCACCCAGCCCGATAAAGCGATGAATGATCAAATGACATTTTTGACATAAACCACTCTTCATAAATAATGGGAGGGTAATGCTTGGAATATCTAATCACGCCCATCCTGTAAAGTATACAAATATTTTTTTACATGTAATATTGACTCAACATGCGGCCTAAATATATTGTATTGCTGACGATAACCACGACAGGATATCATCATTCTGTGCTTCTGCATTCAACGTGAAATTATCGCAATAACCGACAAGCTACAGCAAACAGCATCTATTGTCAATAAAGATAAATCTGTTGAACACCTTGTGTGGTCATTAACCTTTGCCATTTTCGTCCGATATTGCAGACAGAAAATGGATTTTGTGTGTTGTAATGTAACAATAAAAGGGCAGGGGATTGCAAACACGTCATTGAAGTATTTCTTTATTGAAATTAGGCACTTTAGCCCCCTTGCCCCTCCTAGTTCCGGCGTCGCTGCTGTAATCCACTTTACATTTTGAACTCTCAGGAACAGAATTCTTGAGAGTCCTTGTTTTCTTCTGCCTCTTCGCAGATCTTGTGGCTTCACATTGCCGCGCAGTTTTAGGCTTTCTCTTTGCAGACATCTTCCATGACGTGCAATAGCAACTGAGATTTGATCTTTTTTTGAACCGAGGTGATCCAAGGGAGCACGCCAGACTGACCTGTGTTTCTTCTTTGTTCGGAGTTCCTTCATTTATATCTATATTCAGCCACTTTGAATGCGGTAGATATCATTAGCGTATCGCAGGCGCGGCGCCGAAGGAAACCCGAGGCCCGAGCGTTTACGAGGCGGAGAAAGGAGGGAAGAGATTAGCCTGGTTCCCTGGCCCAATTTCAAAAGAAATAAGGGCCAGGTAACCACTAATCTCATTCTCGCGTCATCAGGGCTAAATCCACTTATGACGATTGCAGTTCTACTCATAGCCACTAAAAACGCGCGATATTTCAACCAATAGGAAAGCAGAAGTCTTTAGTGGTTACCTGGCCCATATTCTTTGATTGGGCCAGGGTACCAGGCTAGGAAGAGATAAGGAGGGGAGTGAAACAACCGTCACGTGAAGGAGTATTGACCAATGGCGATGCGTTATTTGGGTTTTGAAATCTAGCTATGCTCGTAGCCCTTGATCTGTCAACAATCAATTAGGTTGTTCACGCGAGGTAAGTTTAACAAACGTTTATAAGTTGCCAGCAGTTACAACCCATGACCCAACCGTCCCAGCGTTTCTGATATTCCTCAATTCCTGTCTAGTAAACACTATTTAATAAAACATATAAATCGCTAGCCAACAGCGAACCACTGACTTGCAAAGACAGAGTCAGAAAGAAAATACTGTTCGAATGCTGTATTTAAATTACATCGTCCAAGTACAGTTCGAAATTCAAAGAACTTAAGAAACACGTCGTAAAATTGTAACATTTAATTTACTCACATATCAACTGAAATCCGCCTTCGATCTACTGATAGTATTAGTTTGTTTATGTACTGCCGAAACATAGAACGTAGATGTCTCGCGTTTCGAGCGATTGGAGCCAAGGCCCTTTAATATAAAGTCAAAATGTTAGACATTACGTTTCATGCTTCGGCAGTACACCAACCTTACTATATTTCGACTTGCATTGCTTGATTTCAGCACTTCCCTCGCAGCAGGCTGCTTTTATTTCACTATTTCAATTTTGGATGGATAGTGACATCATACATGTATATCGACCCTGTGGTATCGACCATAATTAGAAATGTTCCTAGCAACGGTCAACCAGCATCATCTTACAAAATCTCTGGCGTTTCACTCCCCTTCTATTTATCTTCCTTCCGACCGTTATTTAATTTTCGTAACGCGCTCGGGTTTCCTTCGGCGCCGTAACCCGCGCCTGCGATACGCTAATGATATATACCGCATTATTCAAAATGGCTGAATATTTATGAAGGAACTCCGCGAACAAAGAAGAGGAAACACAGGTCAGTCTGGCGGGCTCCCTTGGTTAGAGCGACGTTTTCACACAATTTCGATCCGGTGCCGTGTGAACGCAACGGCGTTTTGTGGCTTTTTTGCGCCGTTTTCAACTCGCTCTGGACTCGTGTGAACGGGGTCTAAATATTCGCAATCTTTTTACCGTTCTGAGATAACATCTAATTTATTTTGATCATATTTTAAAATTTTGTAGAAGAAAAATCCAATGAATTTCACATAAACTCCATGACCACGTCAACAGACACAAAAACAAATGTATAATTTGAAACTTTATTACATATCCTCAAGACAAAGATATTTACAAAACTTTTCTAATTAATTTAACAAAGATAGTGACAATACATCGCCACTTATCACACCAAGAGTATATATATAGACACATATAATTATATGTAATTATTCATAATTGTCAACAGACCTCGATCCTACAGTTCTACAACAATCCTAGTTACTTTACTGTAAATTTACAAGTTTCAGTGAATTATTCTAAATGTTTTCTTCAGTTTACTGTTCAACAATGTCAAGGCTAATTTTATATTTACTAAAAGACAAATAAGTAATATTGCAATGCATTACATAGGTTTATAGGTACAATGCTGCTTACGCATGATAACAATAAATGTTTGTGAAATGTGATCATCTATATAGGTTAGCATAGTCTTGAGAAAGACTGTTGGTGGTAGTGAACTAAACATAGTGTGCTGCCTAGGCAGTGTTAAGATACAAATCGAAATATAATAAGGTTGGTGTACTGCCGGTACAGATAGTGAAGTCTAACGTTTCGAGCGTACATGAAGGTCCTTCGTCAGAGAGAAACCTTGTTTTCTCGCTGACAAAGGACCTACAGTCGAAACGTCAATCACTACCATAGGCATAGGCGCAGGAAGCGAAGGGGCTACAGGGGCTTGAGCCAACCCACAAGTTTTTAAATGGGAGAGCTGAGCCTCCCAAAAATTCACGCTAAACGTTGCTAAATTTGATGACTTAACATAACATGTGTTGTCTTTTAAGTGTTTTACAGTTTTACACGGTATTTTATAACCTTCAAAACTCTTAAATTTCTTCTCAAAATGCAGGGAATGCCATTTCAGAGACTCTAAAATTCAAAATTTTCCGGGGAGCATGCCCCCCGAACCTCCCTAGCGGGCTCTCACGGCTTCGGCGCTCGTTTTCAACCCTTCCAACTTGAAATTCATTCCTATACGCGCCTGTCATAGTCAGATCGAAATATAGTGACGTTGGAGTGCAGCCGAATTGAAGGTAGATTTCCGAAATCTACCTTCAATAATTTCGGCAGTACTCCATGCTTACTATATTTCGATTTGTATTTCAACACTGCCTACACAGGACACTACTTTGATTTCACTGTTTGTCAGAGTGAGTTGACTCTGAGGATGAGGCCGCCGCTGCGGCCGTCGAAACGTCAGTCACTACCAAGACTTCACTAACCTACTCACAAACATTTACTGATACTCCTCTGGGCTCAAACCATTTACTTTATACCACGATAACAATGTTGTTCAAGCAATATTCACGCAACAACATGTGAGATTTTTACGAGTGTAATGACCGAAGGTCATCTCTGACGAAGGGCCTTCGCTCGAAACGTTAGTCTCCTACGTTCTCCGTTTCGGCAGTATATTAATACTATATATTTCGATTGTCGTTTCAACACTGCCTACACAGCACAATACTTTTGTAACTTTGTCAGATTGTCAAATTAAAAATAGTTCATCTTGATGCGACCGTAAGTAAATGTACGTGCAGAAAAAGCAGCATTAGAAACACAGGTTACGAGTCAAAATGTGAATAGGTTAGTGTATTGCCAAAATCTGAAGTAAAATATCAAACGTTTTGAGCAAAGGCACTTCATCAGAGAAAGTCAATATGTCCGACCCAAACTCAGTCATCCGACATTTCGTTCAACATTGGCTCAAACTACTAACTCTACATTGTGTATGTTTGCTGCCTTACCTAGGAGTTTAACACCTTCCTCATTTATGTTACCGAGAAGGTACAATTTAGTAAGTTTACAATTTTCATTTATTAGTGCACCACATAGGTATTTAACACTTTCATCCTCTATGTTATTGTAACTAAGGTCCAAATTAGTAAGTTTACAATTTTTATTTATTAGTGTATCACATAAGTATTTAACACCTTCATCCTTTATGTTATTGTAACTAAGGTTCAAATTAGTAAGTTTACAATTTTCATTTATTAGTGTGCCACATAGGTATTTAACACCTTCATCCTTTATGTTATTGCCACTAAGGTTCAAATTAGTAAGTTTACAATTTTCATTTATTAGTGCATCACATAGGTATTTAACACCTTCATCCTTTATGTTATTCCAACTAAGGTCCAAATTAGTAAGTTTACAATTTTCATTTATTAGTGCATCACATAGGTATTTAACACCTTCATCCTCTATGTTATTGCTTCTAAGGTCCAAATTAGTAAGTTTGCAATTTTCATTTATTAGTGCATCACATAGGTATTTAACACCTTCATCCTCTATGTTATTGCTTCTAATGTCCAAATTAGTAAGTTTGCAATTTTCATTTATTAGTGCATCACATAGGTATTTAACACCTTCATCCTTTATGTTATTGTAACTAAGGTTCAAATTAGTAAGTTTACAATTTTCATTTATTAGTGCATCACATAGGTATTTAACACCTTCATCCTTTATGTTATTGTAACTAAGGTTCAAATTAGTAAGTTTACAATTTTCATTTATTAGTGCGCCACATAGGTATTTAACACCTTCATCCTTTATGTTATTGTAACTAAGGTTCAAATGAGTAAGTTTACAATTTTCATTTATTAGTGCATCGCATAAGTATTTAACACCTTCATTCTTTATCTGATTGTGAGGTAGCATTAATTCAATAACTTTATTATTTCTACAAAGGAACCTGGCCAGCTCTAAGCAACCATTTTCGTCAATATTGTTCTTAGACAAGTTAATAATTTTTAAATTGTTCACATGACTCAAAAATTGAAACAAACCTGTGCAGTCAACTGGTGCAATATCCAACTTCTCCAGATAACATTCACTATCTCCTCCACAATCAACTTTGCTAGCAGCTGATTTCATAATGCCACGTTCTTGCATTTCATATAGGCACTTTATCATAAGTAAGGAAACTTTTCTTTCCTCGATTCTAACTTGTCTGGATGTTATGGAAGAAATTTTCTCCACAAAACTAAACAGATAAAAAGATTAAAATAAGACATTATTTCAAATTACACACATACATGCCCCAATGGACAGGTGGGCAATTTGTCTGCACATGCGCGGAATCAAGAATGCGTGGATTTCGCGTGGGTTCGTGAAACGCTCGGGACACATTCCCGTCCGCGATATTAAATTGAAAAGGAAATAAACAAAATGTTATATTCAATGTCGAATTAATCAACCTGGCGCATTTTTCACCAAATGAATTACGGACTCAGCAGTTCAATTGCCAACCAAAGATTAATAAAATCACGGTCTACAAGTAATGCGAACGTCTAGTTTTTGAGATATTTTTGCATTTCTTCTTTATTTGCCATTCGAATTTTGACACAGTCAACGGCTGAACATGACGTTTCCCCAAGAACTGCACAATAAGCTTGATGTGTGATAAAATTGAAAGAAGATGTGTCTAAATAATTGTCAAAGCGTCTTCAAAAGTTGCCGTTGACAAAACAAGTGTGGTTTTTTGCTCAGTCTTCAAACCCACTATATTCTGCTTGCGCCGACCATGGGTCATCGTGAGCTATTTTTGAACGTGTCACGCATTTTTCCCGAAGATAATTTTGATTCAGCAAAACAGATTAATAAAAATAAACTGCCTTAAAGCTATTTTGAATGTAATGCCAAAGGCTAGATTTTTTTTGCTATCCTTTGTCAAAGAAGAAGGATAATTGCTGTTTTCGTTGAAAATAGGGTGGGTATTCGACCAACTCGTCTTCGGAAGAAAAGCTTTGAAATGAATCTGTAAAGCACATTTTATCTAAATATCTGAACTTATCTTGAGGTAAAAGAAAACGTTTAATCGATCCTGTGAGGTCGAACAGAAAGGACTCGAGGAGTTGAAATCAATTTTCTTTAAGATCATCTTAAAATGCCGTACTTACGCTGCTCCGATTACGAACCTTTTCAGCTTCAATGAAAAACACCAAGTTGAACAGCAAATCGCTGGATCGACAAGCTTGGAAGGCATATTAAAAACGAAGAAAAGCTCAGAGAACTCGCTATTAAAATCGTATTTTGACTTTCGCACGAAGAAAATGTCAATAAAGAACAAATACGCCCGCGATTTTTTGGTCAGCGCAGACAAATTGCCCACCATTCTAAGGAGATTGGAACGATAACTCGCTTGCACGTTTTGAAGCCAAAAATGGCGGACATGGGGGCAACACCTCTGCCAAATGTTTGCGCATGCGTGAATTTGCTAGAGTAGGGAACAAGCCGTGACAGCAACAACCAGACAGTGAAGACTAAGTAAGACTCGACTATTCATTTGTGTTTTAAAAAACCGGTAATGAAAATTACGAAGGGCTCATTTCAGAATATGTTACAATATTGACAACGAAGCCATGTACAAATTACCTAGTACCTTATCTTTTTGGTAGTATGCTTATAATTTTAACTTTTGTGTCGAGCTCTCGGACCAGTCCAAATATTTGGACAAATAAATTATATCTCGGACGTCGTGCATGGGAAAACGTTTCGCAGCGGTGTTCATGGGGGCCGCCATGCACGTCAACCCTTTTTAAGCACGAACTTGTTAACCACTTTCAGGCTTGAACACCGACGTCAACAATACACAACCAAAATTGTTATGGTTTGGGCAAAAATAAAGAAAATACATAAGAATCCCAGGTTTAAAATGAAGAGTTTGTTTATAAAAACAGTTGGGTTTTAAATTTCTCAATTTTCAGTAGGAAAAACCAACAAAATGCACTTTACCGGAAGTTATTACAGCTCTGGAGTTACTTTTCGTATCGAAAAATGTCAGATTTAGCATTTCCACAACTGAAACTTGAGTTAAAGCTATAATTTAGCCTTAATCTTATTACTAATTCTTGGCATGACAACCCTTAAACGTTTGAGATAACAAAGAAAAATAAGAAAAACCTGTATTTTCCGTACGAGTTTCGGACTCGAATTTTGCTTTTGTTCGGCAGATATTTCGTCGTTCAATCCATTTTCGTGGGTAGAAATAGTTCAGGTACATGGCCGATAAGCCCAATACGTACTAGCTTCTTCGTTATCATCTCTAAAAAACTTTAGGTCTGAATTTAGGTCAGTTTTTCATTGTGCACTTCATACGTTCTGTGGACCGTGCATGGCTACCCCCAGCGACCGGAAGTTTGGCTTCACCCAATCATAGGGCCTGTCTTATGGAGTTAGCGTTCCAGTTCACTTAGAGTTCAATGTTGCCCACCTGTTCATGCCAATGAGGCTAAATCTGGCTCAACAATTGAGTACTGTGCTCCAGTGGCGTAGCCAAGGGGGGGGGGGGGCCTAGGGGGGCCTGGATCCCCCAACCCCACCCCCACCCCAACTACACATTTGCCCGCCTAGCCTTTAACAAATTCATCAATGTTAGAGAAAAATTAGAGATACTGTAATTGACTGTACCAAAAAAGATGGTGACTTGTACATTTAACCACAATCCTTTGCATGCAGTAAATATTGTTTCTTGCAGATTATTGGAAGATATGCTTTTAAAATGATCAACGTTGGTAGGAATGAAGTTCTTGCTTACTTAATCCATCTTAGCATGATAAACAATGTTTAGTTGTTCTGCTGATTTGAGGTCGCAAAGCATTGTGGTTAAATAAATGTACTGCCGCCATCTTTTTCAATACCGTCAATTGCTTATCTGATTGCTAATGCACTATGCCCAGATGGGAGATTCGTATGTATTTCTCCTACAAACATAGTATTTTTTCAAATATTTAAATGACATTTTTCCACAGGCAAACAATTCAAAAACAAATCCTATGATACTGAAGCGAATATTCAACTTGCTTACTTCAAAATTAATATTCAGATGGTAAAGTCCAGAACTACATTAGTATAACGTATATATTTTGTAACATTCATATAACAATTTATTGTAACTGTACTGCTACAATCACAGACAAGAATATTTGGCATGAGATACAATTTGTGTGTTGTCAACGATTGTCTGAAAATGGTAAATTGAAAAAAAATGCCCAATCAGTTTAAACATAGCTACTAAAATTTTAAATATAGCTACTTGGCAAAATCTATAAGTATTCATATAAAAATACACTTCCACATGCTTGGAAAGTAGCGTGGCCTTTGTGTATAGATATAAGTACCACAATATGCAAATTATTAAAAGCTCCAGTATGGGCTGAAAAGTATGGGTGGGAACTTTGTGTAGATTCTGCCCCACTAATTCCTGCTCTTGTGAGGGCAGTAAGAAGGGCGAACTGGTGCTCTTTTGCTTCAATGTGCATCTTTTATACTTTGTTACAAATTCCTAAAAAAACTTTTTCTTCATTTATTAAGATTCACTAGTTTCACACAATCATTGACTCAACATATATTTTGTGTTATAATTAGTGCATGCCAACTATTTTGTCCGTCACTGTACATGTACAGCTCCAACAATGTGAAAAACAAATAAAAGTTTAGCCCCTGAGATATACCTTTTACACATTTTTTCCATGGATGATTTATCTTCCCTGAATTTGTCTGCCAGCAAACCAGCAAAGAATTGGATGACCAGATGCCAGTTAGGATCTCCTATATGGGTTGACAAAAAACGTCCGACATCTTCAGGACTACCAATTTTATTGACTAACTCCATAGCAGCAAGGAATTCTTGTAACGTTAAATGTAGGAAGCAACAATCATATGATTCGTCATTTTCAAGGCTATTAAACAAACCACAATTTCTCATAGCAAAAAATGCATCACTGGATTTAATTTGAAATATCAGTTTCCTTTCTTCTATTCCAGTGTTAGCTAATGTTTTAAGCTGATCCAAGGTGTACTTCAGGTCCTCAGGTAAATTGGTTTTCATGTAATCTTTCTCTTTCGGCTTGTTTTTATATGTTGGATTGTGATCCCAGAGAATAATACTTATGGCCCTTTGGTATAATTCTGTCATGGTTCTTGGAATGCTGAAATCACTGTCTTCATGTTCGATACATTTTTTCAAAGTTAAGCAGATAATATAACAGCTCACAGGAATGTAGCATAAACTTAATAGTTCAGGCGATGCTTCAATCAAGTTCCACATGCTTGTATTTATTTTATCAACAGATTGACAAAACCTCTTCACATAATCCTGAATTTCAAGCTTTGTAAATCCTAAGATCTCGAAACTATTTCCAAATGTCAGTTTATCGTAAATGTGTTCTGCAGTAGGTCTTGAAGTTATTAATACTGTTGTTTTAGGCAAAAAGCTACCAGAAATCAACTTTTCAAGAACAGAAAATATAGGCATACACTGGTTGTAGTCATCTGGGGTATCTTCTGCAATTTTCCAACAGTTATCAAGGTCAACTTTCAGTTCGTCCAACCCATCAAATATGAGGATGACACTCTCTTGGTTAGACAAAATAAATTTGTACACGTCATCAAAATCACTGCGAGTTGGAAGTCCTACCCCAAGTCGGAACATATTCTTGAGGGTTGTATCTTTATTTTGCTCATCATTAAATGTTCGAAATCGAAGCAAAATTACAAGTTTTTCACTCCAGAATTTACTTTTACTTGTTGTCCACTGATGTAAAATTTTCTTCGTGAGTATAGTCTTTCCAATACCTGGACGGCCAACAACAAGAATTCTATGACAACGTTCTCCATTTTTAAAGAACAAATCTTCCATTTTTTTAACTAAAATGGAGTTATGTGGAAGCTCTAAATATGCTTGATACATTTCGTGTCTCCCTGAATGTTGAGGTAGCTTTTCTCTTCCTGTTTGGATAATAAGTTTGACATACATTTCGTCCAGGGTTCCTTTTTCCAAAGATAGAACATCTAACTTAAACACTCTTTTGTCGTTGGCCAGTTTATTCTTGTAATTCTCTATAATTTTTCGAACGCATTTTTTTCTTCCACGCAAATATACAGGGCAGAATACAATGTCACTAGCAAAGTGGATGTCTTTGCAATTTTGCCACACAAGATAAACAACTTCGACAAGGGTAACTATGGAGAAAATAATATCCACTATCCACACTGTTTTCGCCAATGACGTGCTCGTTGAACCCAATGGATTTTTGCAATCCACATTGATCGTCAAGTTAAATTGTCTGTTGTTGTTGTCGGTAATGTTTCCATAATTCGAAGATGTGCCAGATATTGGCCAGGGACAAGAAAAGTTTGTTGGAAAGTCAGCAGGATAAAGAACCAATACAACAAACAAGATCATGGGCACGAGACGGGCAAACAGCAAATGTGAAAAATAGATGTGAAACACAGGTATACGGTGGTTTGTGTTACCTTGGTCAGGTTGTGATCTTTCATCCTGTGACAGTGGTTGTAGTTCTACATCATCAGTCGTCGTAGGTTCATCCCAATATTCAAGACGAGACTTCACACTGAACGCGTAAACGATGCACAGGGCAAAGACAATACCAAAATTCAAAATGACAAACTTATACAGCGGTAGCGGTAAGTTATATGTTTGTTCGTATTTCAAAGAACACGTCGTTTCAACGAAGGCCTTCTGACTAAAGTCAACAGCGACATTCTTGCCAGGGTTGCAACTCAACTGGGATTTTGTATTCAGATCACTTGTAATTCCAATAAGTGTTACAGCCGTGAGAAAGAACAACGCCAGGACAACATAACCAACGGTATTATAACTTTTACGAGGTATAAACTGCATGCAACTTTCCATCTTTAACACTATCTTATGAAGGTATTTTATAGCTGTGTAGCGGAGCACGGATGCGTCACAAATAATATCCTGCCGTTGTTTTCGTCAGTATATTACTGAAAGTATGTAATTATCGCCTCAACATGCGGCCTAAATTATTGCTTTAAATACAATACATTTAGGCCGCATGTAGAGCCTATATTACATACTTCGCATACTTTACAGGACCCACGCAAATAACAGACTTGTTTTGTATTATACATATTCTATCTGATTCTGAAGTGATAATCCTGTTTATAAAATAAGTGTCATCTACGCACGGCGCTAGACCACTTTCATAAAGGCCTTCACTTTAAGTATTTAACTATTTTCCAGATTTCGTCTCCCTCGCTTTTTCTACACGCGTGTAAAGTGGACTACACGCATGTCGAGATTAGCACCCTCATCGGGCTCGGGGATCATCCTATAAAATTACGACGCACGTTACTTTCGTCTGCCAGACTTGCACATTTAAATGCAACGTATAAACAGGGCCTATTTAATAAAAGCTCTGAAGAATTGCTTATTTACCCGTATCATTGGTGGATAAAAGCTAAACTAAAATGCTCAAAAAAAAAAGATCTTGCCGAAGCTAAAATGGTGGGGGGAAAGTTCACACATAGTTGCGTCCAACCGAAAAAAAATTCATGCCCAAACCAGATCACCCCCCCTCAAAAGTCAAATGGTCGGACCCTTATATGGTCAACATGCGGCCTAAATGTATTGCTTTAAATACAATACATTTAGACCGCATGTTGAGTTCATTATCGGCTCAACATGCGGCCTAAATTATTGTATTTAATACAATACATTTAGGCCGCATGTAGAGCCTATATTACGTACTTCGCATACTTTACAGGACCCACGCAAATAACAGACTTGTTTTGTATTATATATATGCTATCTGATTCTGAAGTGATAATCCTGGATCATAAAATAAGTGTCATCTACGCACGGCGCTAGGCAGCTACCTATAGACTACTTTCATAAAGGCCTTCACTTTAAGAATTCCTTTATGTGCATCTAAATGAACATTTCTGGCCTCGTTATGAAGCGAAGATTATTTTGTATTGCAGACACACAAACGAGGCCAGAAAGGCTTATCAGTTAAGATGCACATAAAAGAATATTCAAATTAGTGGCTATCATGAAAGTGATATATTTGGAAGATAAAGCAAGATAGCACGCCAGACTGACCTTCTATTCAGTTCTTTGTTCGGCCATAGTTAATAACTATGGTTCGGTGTTCCTATAGACCTTCATTTATATTACGGTTTTCCGGTTTTATAAAGGCCTGGCAAAACGCTTTCAACATTTCATTCAACATCGTTCAACATTGTTGAATTCAACATGTTGAAAGCGTTTGGCCACCCCTGTTGAATGATGTTGAACGTTGTTGAATGGTGTTGAATGATGTTGAACGAAATTTGAACATGTTCAAATTTTCGTTCAACACGCGTTCAACATTTCTATTGTTCTCAAAATGTTGAAAGGTGTTGAACGCATTTGGCCACATTTCATTTAACTTTGTTGAACAGAGACATGCGCCATGCGGGTTATTGTCGATTCCAGCTTTTGTGGTAGCCCGCGTTCAATTAATTGTCATTCATGAATGTTGAACGATGTTGAATTCATTTGGCCACTCGTGCTTTCAACATTATTCAACATCGTTCAACAATGTTGAATGCGATGTTGAAAGCGTTTGACTAGGCCTTAAGGTTACTGTAGACCTTTGGGTTACGTTTTAGGGAAAACATATATATTATAGCGCTCCGTCCGTCTATTGCATATACCAAAACCTATATATATACACATTATTCGAAAGCTGGTATAACTGGCTGCAAGACTGCAGTATATTTGGTCATTTTATGAACGCAAACAAAAAATAGCGCTTCTGCTTATTAAAAATTACATTTACAATAGAGTCCGAGATAAAAACAATTCGGTAGAATCGGATTCTAGAAAGCTAAGAAGTATTAAACCGACAACGTTTCAGTCGAAAATTTGGAAATACAGCCAAAAAAATCGCCAAAGCCCATGAGCATTTAATGATAAAAGGTGCATGCAATGCCAATGAAAAACATCACGTCTACATCGGCTTATAAAGGTAGTGTTTTAAGTTAGCTTTAGTTAAGCTGATTTATGATTTGGACGAGCAAAGGGAAAGCACGAAAACGTGAAGCTGTATATTGTTTAGGTTAAGCGAAAACTTGAAAACAACAAGAATCCTGCCGTCAACTTTAAAGTGATTTGACCACGGAGGCACTGAGTGACTACAAACACTGCAGATCGAGTTTTTGTTTACCATACGGCGTTTCGTTTCTTCAAGTTCTCTGGTTTCTCTTCAAGATATTATTATTATTATTCATCTCTGGGGAAGCCCTCGGACAGGAATGAGTTAAACGGGTTGTTTGTATCCTTTTCTTCGTGCTCCGTTTCTTTTAAATAAACGAAAGCAAAATACTATTTGTTTGAGAGTTTATAGTTTTCTTCGTCGCTAGTCACCAGTGTCCAACTATTCTTACCGCGTGACACCGTACCAAACATATATATATATATATATATATATATATATATATATATATATATATATATATATATATATATATATATATATATTGTTCATATATATATATATATATATATATAGTGGTCAGAGCATTGCACTAGAATCATAAGGTCGTGGGTTCAATTCCTGCCGGAAGGCCTGTGTAGTTGCATTTTTCGCAACTGGTCCCGGTCTGGTCTTAAAATGTATATATTCTACACTCGAATTTTCCTTCACCCAAAATCCTGAGAACATGCTATGTAATCGAGTGAAATGCCCAATATTACTTATTATATATATATTTATAAAATAGGTTGCGTCTTACGCACGCTGTGATTGGTCAATTACCGTGTTTATATCAGGCTATGTAAACACGGTTGTGATGTCACGGCACATTTTTTAACCTTATTTCATAAAAGAAATAGAAAATGGATGCCCTGTGTTTATATAACCTGATGCAAACACTCGAGTGAGTTGGGAGAATTCGAAAGTACTTATGTAAACCCTCGCCTACGGCTCGGGTTCACATAAACTTTCGAATTCTCCCAACTCACTCTCGTGTTTGCATCAGGCTATATAAACACGGGCGGCCATTTTCTATTTCTTAAATATAAACTATTTCCCAGATTTCGTCTCCCTCGCTTTTTCTACACGCGTGTAAAGTGGACTACACGCAAGTCGAGATTAGCACCCTCACCAGGCTCCGGGCCTTCGGCCCTACGCCCGGGCTCGGGGATCATCCTATAAAATTACGACGCACGTTACTTTCGTCTGCCAGACTTGCACATTTAAATGCAACGTATAAACAGTCCAGGCCTCAAAGTGATAAAACCTATCTCTTTAACACTTTGAAGCCTGAAGACGAGTTCAGTATTTTATTCTGGCTAACGCCAGACGATTTTATTCAGCACAGGCCTCAAAGTGTTAAGGTTTGTAGGGTTATTCTCAATTCGTCAAAATTTATGCCACAAAAATAAAATCGTTAGAAAGCTATTAATTTGTGGAATACAATCTTGTATTTGATTTTGCGATGAACACAAACAAATAATAGACAAATACTAAATGCATTTTTCAAGTAAAACCAGAAGGCCGTTCACTTGGGACGACTTATTATTAAAGAACAAAGCGTTTCATTTTGTTCAAAACAATTTTCGAATGTTGGTCGAAAAACAGCATTTTCAACTTTGGTCGTCAATAAAATCAGCAATACTCGACATATCAAAAAAACGCTGACCCCCTTTTTCCTGGAAATGTATCTCCGAATTGAACTGCAAAAAAAGATTTTGAACAAAACAAAACGCTTTTTACTTAAGTCGCCCCGAATGAAGCACTCTGGTTTTAATTTAAAAATTCACAACTATTATTGGTTTGTATTTACCGCAAAATCAAAGACACCATTGTATTCTACAAATTAATAGCTTTCTAACGGTATCTATTTTATTTTCGTGGCATAAATTCTGACGAATTGAGAGCGCTTTACAGAAATGACCTTGCAAACCTCAACGAAGACTTTAACTTGAAACGCATTTTGTTTTCTCACCAGTGGCATGGTAGCAAGTTTCAGGCTGGGGTGGCCAGATTAGCTTTGGCGCCGCCCCCCCCCCCCCCCCCCCCCCAAAAAAAAAAAGGGAAAAAAGACATTACTGTATTTGATAAATTATCACATTTTTTGTTTTTAAATAACTGAAGTAGCAATATATAATATTACAACAAACAACGGGTTCTCTCAAAGACCACGCCAATGCGAGCGGCGAAGTAACGCCAAACCCCTGGGGGGTTCCCGGAAAATTTTGAAATCTAGAGTCTGATATGCCATTTTACAGAATTCTGAAGATTATAAAACTTCATAGAAAATCAAAAGATTACAGATTTCAGATCTTTATATCCCCCCATTGAAGACCTTGCTATACAAAGAAATAGGTTTATTTTGTTAAGTTTTGGCGCCCTTGCTAGTTTTGGCGCCCCTTCTGCAGCCCCCCCCTGCCACCACGCCACTGTTTAGCAGCCCAATTCTGTTTGGAGGGGGGGGGGGGGGGGGGGGGGGGGGGGGGGGGGGGGGGGGGGGGGGGGGGGGGGGGGGGGGGGGGGGGGGGGGGGGGGGGGGGGGGGGGGGGGGGGGGGGGAGATTTTTGCCCAAAACATTTAGGGTTAAATATTGATTTTTAAATCGTTTTTTTTTTTCTTGAATATTTCACAGCAATATATATCGAAATTGCCCGAAATTCTCAGCAGAAAGTGCCCGAATTTGTTTTTGAATTTATTTTTTTAGGGGGGAGGAGTGGGGGGGAGGGAAATTGCCCGGCTTCCTGCCCCCCTCCCCCATATTATTTGTGAGAATTGAAGGACATATTTATGTGGTCTGAAACCTCCTTACTAAGAAGGCAATTTCAGGATCCGAAGAACATTGAACAAACTTTTTCTACTAGGTTTGTAAACAGTCGCAGCAAAAAGTCTAAAATAATGTAAAAACCGTCCTAATGCCCTTAGGGTCAACTTGGCACCTTTGCGGGTGTGTAAAATCACAGGTAAAAGCTTTGCGCAAGTGTTCTTGAAACGGAAATCAGATAGACTAAACACTGATAGCCTAAGATTAACAGATTAGGGTGTTGACAGTGTAGGCGCGCATTACTTGGCTCCGACAACGCCCTCTGTAAATGACTAATTGCTCTAAATTAGATTCGCGCCTTTACATCCGCGCCTTTACATCCGCGCTCGACCACCAAGGTCCGTTTGTCTATGCAAAGCGCGCAAAACTCTTTTAGCACTGTAAAATCACGCTTTCGATTATTTATTGAACTATTGCCTAACTTTGTAACTCAATATACGATATCTAGTCTAATCCGTTTATCCCTGTCTAGTCTGTTGCGCCTTGTATTTGCCAGTTGCCATGTAAACAACACACACCTTGCAGTAAGCTTTAATACCCTAAGCTTTATGTAAAGCCCAATTGGTTTATTTAAGTGCCCGGTTAAGGCATTGATGCAGACAGGCAGGCAGGCAGACAGACAGGCAGGCAGACAGACAGGCAGGCAGACAGACAGACAGACAGACAGACAGATAGATAGACAGGAAAGTAGAATGGAAAGAGACTTGCAGACAAACAAATAGAAAAGAAAGACAGACAGACAGACCCTGTGAAAACATACAGTGATATGATAAGTTGTACGTATACATGCAGTGTTGTGGTACGTTTGCGAGCTTGGTGTAATGTAACAGACGTTTGGTGGACGTCCGTCAAGCTCAATTACTCAGAAAAGATTTCTGAGCCCCAGACATTTCCAGGGTTCGAACCTGCAGAGTTGGAAAAAAGCTGCGGGTATGCGACACATTCGGTAATCTGAGAAAGTTACAATTGATCAAGCAAGGTGTCGAGAAGAAATGCGATTTGCAGCAAAACATTGGCTAACCAACAATAATGCAGCACTGGCAGTGGTAGCAGTTACATGTGTGAGACATGTACGCTGATGTCTGCTGTGATGTACTGATGTCTGTATCTTGGCAGCAGTCGAGGGTAGTTGGCAGGCTATCTGCTATCAGTCAGCAGCGGTCAGTTATTAGTAGCTATTGTAGTATGCCAAAGCTTACCTAGGAAAACCTAGAAAACCAAGGTACTGCAAAAGTCACGCAGTATTTATGAACGTTGCAAAACACAAAATTCTCGCTATATATTTTGAGGAAGGTTATCTAAACTTAAAAACCCATCCGGAGGAAGGTTGAATACTTTTTTCAACTCTGCGAACCTGTAGGTTGCAAATTCATATGTGCTCCTAATAAGTTGTACGTATACGTATATATACATATAGTGCATGTGGTACGTTTGCGAACTTGGTACGGTGTAATGTATGTTCGAACCTTGTCTGCATGGGGAACAAAAATCTTTTCGAAGTAATTGAGCTTGACGAACGTCCAAGAATTATTACAGTAATACTGTGAATACAGTCCGGTTGATAAACCACTCTATTTTTATAACCCCCTCCCCCTAGAATAATCGCCAGTTTGTTGTCGGGATACATTACTCCACCTTGCCATTATCACCTATTAACTTCACATTAGTCACTACATCTTTGTTCTTCCTACGCCGGAGATCAAGCAATTAAAGTGAAAAGGTGCTGATGAAGGCCTCCGCTCGAAACGTCAGTATTTCATTATTAAAACTATTCCCAGTGTTTACCACCTTTTCACTTTGCTCTACCTAAAACACTGCCTACACAGCACTCTAGATTTTACTCTGATGAAGGACTCTGCTTGAAACGTCAGTATTTCGTTATTAAAACTATTCTCAGCAGTTTACCATCTTTTCACTTTACTCTATCTAAAACACTGCCTATACACAGCACTCTACATTTTACTCTGATGAAGGACTCTGCTCGAAACGTCAGTATTTCGTTATCAAAACTATTCTCAGCAGTTTACCATCTTTTCACTTTGCTCTATCTAAGCACTGCCTACACAGCACTCTACTTTTTCACAGCCATGGAACAGGGCTTGATGTTATATATCATGTACGAGCAGGAGTGTTTTATCAGATATAAAGACACGAGGCGAAGCCGAGTGTTTTTATATCTGATAAAACACGAACTGCGAGTTTATTGAACGGCTTCAAAAACGAACCACTTGGTAAGTTGATTGGCGTAGTAAGTTTGAAAAATAACCTTGTCTAAGCCGAGAAAATCAAAGCTAAAGTTTATGTAAATCAGGAGGTATCTTTATCACATATAAAGAGACTGATTAAACTTTAATTTCTTTTGAATTTTCCTCATGAATTATTAATGAGTTTTTGAAGGTTTTTACAAATTCTCGGTACAATACCGTAGGAAGGACATCAAGGCAAACATTTCTTGCCGGACTGAATTTGTCAAATTATTTTATGAAATTTCGCTTGAAAAATTAAATTTGGATTAATTCAAAAGCAAAGTCATATGTAAGCCAAATATTATATTATATTATATTATATTATATTATATTATATTATATTATATTATATTATATTATATTATATGATATGATATGATATGATATGATATTATATTATATTATATGATATGATATTATATTATATTATATTATATTATATTATATTATATTATATTATATTATATTATATTATATTATATTGTATTATATTGTATTATATATTGTATTGTATTGTATTGTATCGTATCGTATCATATCATATCTTAAAAAACTCATTAATAATTCATGAGGAAAACACAAAAGAAATCAATACCGTAGCAGTGGTTGTAAATCGGATACAGCATCGTCCTGATTTACATAAACTTTAGCTTCGATTTTCTCGGCTAAAACAGACCCTATCCCCCAAATAGTTGGTGAACTTGATTACTTAGATGCATTTGTATTTTAAGAAAGATACAGCATTCGCATCCGAGCTGTATCTGATTTACTACGGCTCGCCTTGTAAATCAGATACAGATCGGCTGCTCATGCTGTATCTATTACATATCATATCATATCATATCATATCATATCATATCATATCATATCAATATTATATTATATTATATTATATTATATTATATTTATATTATATTATATTATATTATACTATATTTAACAAATAGATTCCATTTTGCCGTTGTCTGTTCAGTTATAGATGCACAGATGACGTCACAACGTGGTAAGAACAAAAAAGTGGCCCACGAGACGCAGTCGAGTGGGTCACTGATGTTCTTACCACGTTGTGACGTCTTCTGTGCATCTATAACTGAACAGACAACAAAAAAATGGAATCTATTTGTTTTATACAATAAAAATTTAAAAGGTCTTTGTCGAAACTCTTGCCGGATTTTGGGGCATGAAGAAGGGAAAAAGCAGGTCAGCTGACGTGATCTGACGTGACCATGTGTCTGTCCTCTAATAGATCATGGCCAACAACCAATGAAAACACGCATAGCAACCAGGGTATTGTATAATATATTATATTATATTATATTATAATCCCAATGAGTATATTATTGATCATAATGATATTGATGATGATCATAATGATGATCATGATGATTATAATATTGATCATGATGATTATAATATTGATCATAATGGTGATTGTAAAATTGATCATATAATGATGATTGTGATATTGATCATAATGATGATTGTGATATTGATCATGATAATGATGATAATGATGATGATGATCATAATGATGATGATGATGATTATCATGTTGATGATGATCTAAATTATAATGATGATAATGTAATCATGATTCTAATCAAAATGTTAATCATACTGTGCTAATCATAATTAGAATGGTAATCAATATATTTAATTGGCTGGAAGCTATTGTCATTTCTCGACTCTGCTGGGGTCAGTAAAAGTTAAGAAATCGACATCTTTAATTTTAAGCCTTAGACAACGCTCATCTTTTAGTTCGAGTTAAATCCTCATTAAAGAAGCTTAAAAGGGTTTTGACATGAGCACAGTCAACGACTTAATCGCCAATTGAGTGAACACTTTGAGTCCTCGACCTCTCCCTGTGCTGAATAAAATCGTCTGGCTTTAGTCAGAATAAAATACTAAAGACTCGTCTTCAGGCTTCAAAGTGTTAAAGAGATAGGTTTTAACACTTTGAGGCCTGGACCTCTCCCTGTGCTCATTGCTGAATAAAATCGTCTAAGCCGTAATCAAACGAGAACGCAAGTCATCGCAAGTTGGCAGTCACAAATTTCTGTGGCGGTCGTTCGAACACCCAAATTAACAAAATAAAGGTTTCATGAGTGTTTTAAATAAGTTTTAACTTCGTCACGGTACATAATATTTTCGGGAAACTATTCAGAGCGGCTGGCTGAGATAGCGTGCGTGACTGCCAACTTGCGATGACTTGCGTTCTCGTTTGATTAGGGCTTTAAGAGATAGGTTTTAAGTTTTGAATTTTAAGCATGTAAACGGATAGCGCAAAATTTGACTGACTGTGATCCATAAACGAAATCGTTGCTCTCTGTTTTTCCATTTATGCCACCAAATATGGAATATACGTTGTGAAGGTGGATTTTTGTTTTTTGTGTGTGACTGTGGCCAACGCATTACGCACTGCGCATTACAAAACTGTTGCATAGGAAATTTTAATCTTGTTTGCCAAGATTTTGCCAGCGTCTGTGCACTCAGACCTGTCTCGAATTAGTACGGTTTCGCCTGTTTAGCGAAATAGGACGAATTCGGGACCGGTCTCGAATTCGTCCGGTACCGGCTGCGATAGCTTCTCGCTTGACTCTTTGTAGCTACTGTATAACTAATCATCCGTTGTTCATTCTTCCATGCATTCATTCATTCATTTACTTTTTCATTCATCCACCCATTCCATCCTGTCCATTTCACCCATCTATTTCATGCATTAATTTCTAACAATCCATTCCATCCATTTCATGTATTTCATCCATCTATTCATTTCATCCCTCCATGCAAACATCCCACTTAACAAATAGATTCCGTTTTGCCGTTGTCTGTTCAGTTATAAATGCACAGATGACGTCACAACGCAGTCAAGTGGGTCACTGATGTTCTTACCACGTTGTTACGCCCGCCCGTCCGTCCGCCCGCCCGTCCGTCCGTCCGTCCGTCTGTCTGTCTCTCTGTCTGTCTGTCTGTCTAACCCATTCGTCCATCTACCCATTCGTCTATCTATCCATCCAATGATCCATTCCTACAATCAACCACCCATCAACCATCGATTCATCGTACTCACCCAAACATCCACCCACCCACCCACCCACCCACCCACTCCTCAACGATCCATTCATCTACCCACTCGAGCAATTACCATCCACCCACCCGCCCATGTAGCCACTTACCCACCCATGTAGCCATTTACCCACCCATATATGTAGCCGCTTACCCACCCATGTACCCACCCAAAACCAAACACACCTACCCGCGCTGGCATGGATTCTATGTAAAGTGAATAGTTGAATACCAAAATTATTTTTTTTTGAACTTGTATTTCTAGTATCATATTGATCGTTTTTATTTCCAAAATGTAAGATGACGTCAATGTAAGCCGTTTCTTTCTTCCTTTTCGTGTAATGAACCACTTAAAGATTTGAATATACTAGTCGGCAAGTTTGCCGCATAAACAGTTGGCGTAGGAAGCAAGTTGATCTTGGAGGGGCACAGCTTCAAAAGGGCACTTTGTTCAGGGGGTAGCACTTCAAAATGTCACTTGAAACGCATGTTTTATCATAAAAAGGGCACTTTTCTGTTGCAAAAAGGGCAATTCATGACAAAGTTGGGGCGGCACATGCCTCGTCCCCCCCCCCCCCCCCCCCACACGCTTCCTACGCCCCTTCGCATTAACATTGTGAATTGGGTAATATTTCTGCTGTAACGGAACACTAATAAGATGACGTTTTCCCTTATTTTCTTTATTTATAATATTCTAATCTGACAATCTGGTAATAAGGTCTGGTGGTAGAAACGTTGCCAGTTTCATACTGATTCAAGTTAATTACAGAATCATCCTCAGAAAAACTTACATGAAAATAGGACTAATGTACCAAAGGCCCCACAGCTGACCTCGGTGCCCTCGACCCTTTTATCTCGGGCGTTTTGCGGGTGTTAGAATTAATTCAGGCGCCGAGCTGTTCCTAGTAGCACACTAGCACGTAGCTTGGACACGGTTTAGATCTTCCGAGTGTTGTTTGTGTTCACAAAGAAGGAAGGTGTTTAGTTTTCGTCGTTCTCAAAACGTCCCGAAATGTTAGCTCCGTTACCGTCGCCGACGAATTTCGAAAGAAGAAGTGTTAGCGCTTCGCAAGCATCTCTGAGTAGGACAGGTGAGTGAGTGAGCATTTCTGAATTTCTGCTTCCAATATAGTTGTTGTGAAACACAACATCGCTTGACAGTACGAAATGACAAGTTCATATATACTACGCCTTGATGCCCGCTTGGCCAGTCTTCGATATAAAGTGATACTCTTACTTTAAAGAATGGTTTACATTTTCATAGAAGGCCTTAATATCGCGATTCATCTGTTCTGTTCGATGCATATTCACACTACAGAACGCCCTCGCTTTTCTTTCTAAAAGGACAGCCATATTTGCGTTTAGGAAATATCAACACTTACTTCTTCGACTTGTTGATCTTATTACTCAAGAATTCTTCGTTGAGAGAAGGGTTTAATAAAATCGGCTTGCTTTAGTGTGCTCTTAAAATGCGAGAATAGACGTATAGGTATCCATTTCGGTTGACCTTCCCACGTCGTTGACTGACAACCCTCGAAAATTATCTCGCGACTTTGGACAGCCACAATTACAAAGTCACAAACGACGGTTCTACAAAGATTTATATATTATGTGTGAAAGCTTACAGTATTCTGTTATTATATCAGATTCGCTTGTATATTAAATGTATCGTTTGTATACAACGAAATCTAAAGATATCGCCAAAATATATGCAAGAGTATTGTGAAGAACTTTGCTTTTAAGATAATTTGCTACACCAAACGTTCCATCTTGCTTGCTTGAACTGGCTTCATTCGATTTGATTTTCACTGGTTTTTGTGAAATCCTACAGTATTTTGGTAAAAGATTCGCTCATATTTTAAATGTATCGTTTGACAGACAGTACAATATATCTAGTAACGTCTGAAAATATACAAATATATGCAAGAATTTTTAAGTACTTTGCTTTTTATAGTAAAAGAACGGATAATTTGTAACATGGAAACATTCCATTTTGCTTTCAACTGGCTTTCTTGCGTTTTTTTCAATGGCTTTCTTTTCAAAACTAAACTATTATTTGTTAAACTTTTTACCAAGATTGGCAAATAGATACTTCAGTTTCGAACCCCAACTCCTTGGGAAGACAAATAAATATATTTATCACTCCATTGAACACGTTTCAACGAAGGTCGCTCGGTTTTCGCTTAATCCCTTTAGCAAATACGGGTGTGTTGCTTCTACCGAGAAATACTCCATTATTGATCGAGAACTGTTTAGTAAACCTCACAGGAACAGCTGCTAACAGGATCTCGTTTCCGTTTAAGCGGATTTCTAATATTTCAATGAGTTTGTAAGTTGATTGATAAGATATTTGTTGGCTATTAAGTTCGGAAAGGCAATGAAAACAAAATGAGGGTTGTAAACTGGGGTTGGTTTTCGAGAACGCGGACTTTTTCGAACCCAAAAAGGTTGTCTTTACGGACGAATTAAGGACGAACTCTGGGAATAAAGCTAGACCAAACTGGAGTTTAATATTTCCGGATGCTTCTTCTGTTTTGGCTTCAATGGGTCTTAGCGTGGAGACATCGTGACTGGTGGTCTTGTCTTGTCTAAACAACTTTCTCAAATCTCGTAGCAACCATTAGTGTAAACGGCTGTTCTTCTTGACAAGAAGCCATTTCAACTACTTCAGATTTGTCTGTAGAAACCTATTTACGTTTTGTGTTGGTAAACAGTAAACGATAGCGAACAAAAACGGAAATTTCTGCCGATTTTTCAAAGAGAATGAACTCTCTTTGCAGTCGTTACCTCGCAACATTGCAATATTGAGAGCAACATTGCAATGTTGATTGCAATCGGTACACGGCTAAATTGCTAAAAATTCGCATTTTAAATATCGAATTTCACATAATATGAAGTTCTATTGAAAGTCAGAATAACTAACTCGAAGTAAACTTCATATTATGTGAAGTTCGATATTTAAAATGCGAATTTTTAGTGTACCGATTGCAATCAGCGCGGTACTTTGGGGGGCTAATTTTGACGTAAAATTTCTAGCCCAACCTTGTTTTTCAAGTAGAGTTTAACAACAAGCATTGTACTGGTCTATTAACTAATAATTCATCATATGTCAAACAAAACGCCTTTTTCTAAACTTTTCTCGGTTGGAAACAGTCAAACGGAAGCCTTCCCCCTGCAGTGGTTTAAAATTTTTTGGGTTGACAATTATCAGTTGACCTTTTTGAAAAAGTTGTAAATTGTGTTGCATTGAAAAACATGACGCCACCCCATTCATGATAACTTGACGGCGATTAGCATCTGTTTAGTGCGAGATAAACTATTATTTTTAAATGATGCACACTTTTTTAATTATTTGCTCCAGTAGACGGGAAGGAGCTCTTGAAATTGGTTGGCTATTAGAGATAAGGCTAATTTCATTGGCACCTCACCAAACTGACTTGAGGCTATTTTCATTCAGCCAGCTGGGACAATAATCTATGTCCTTTGGGCTATTTTCCTCATAATCTTATGTTCAGATCATTTGACTCCCATTCGCTCAATGGTTAGAGCATCTCACTGGTGATCAGAAGGTTGTGGGTTGTACACATATTCAATCTACGTTCAAATCATCTGACTCTCATTCGCTCAATGGTTGGAGCATCTCACTGGTCATCAGAAAGTTGTACGTTCAAATCATCTGAGTCTCAGTAGCTCAATGGTTAGAGCATTCATTGGTCATCAGAAGGTTGTACGTTCAAATCATCTGAGTCTCAGTAGCTCAATGGTTAGAGCATCTCACTGGTGATCAGAAGGTTGTGGGTTGTATACATATTCAATCTACGTTCAAATTATCTGAGTCTCAGTAGCTCAATGGTTAGAGCAATCTCACTGGTCATCAGAAGGTTGTGGGTTGTACACATATTCAATCTACGTTCAAATCATCTGAGTCTCAGTAACTCAATGGTTAGAGCATCTCACTGGTCATCAGAAGGTTGTGGGTTGTACACATATTCAATCTACGTTCAAATCATCTGAGTCTCAGTAGCTCAATGGTTAGAGCATTTCACTGGTTATCAGAACGTTGTTGATTCGAGTCCCACTTCCAGGAACCCAAAAAATTTTTTGAGTAAAATAGCTTTCAGGAAGGAACATTTACCTGTTGAAAGAAAATTACTATTAATGTTTGCATCTCATTAATAATTGTTTGTTTTACATCCTGAGCATTTGAGTGGTAGTACTTTCAACCTATGTACGTCACCGGTATAATTAGTCCTGTTTTATTTTAATATGTCATGAGGTTTTACTCCGATAAAGTGGCAATCTAATAGTGGGCTGGCAAGTGAAGCAATTAAAAAGAAGGGTTTTATGGTAATAGGGTGGAAGGGTCCGTTTTGATGTGAGTGCCGGGCGTGATTACCGGGCAGCACTGGGTGCCACTGCCCGGCGCCGCTCACCGTGGGCAGAACCCTGAATGCTACATTCATTAGATCGTTTTTGTAATCGATTAATCATGATCAACAATTGGTGACTCAGATCACACAAATTGGTTACTGTATTACACAAATTGCATTGTATTAATGTCTTGAAATTTGGTGCCTTGCAACTTCTTTATATTTAAACTGAAAAGCTGATGATCAAGAACAAACTTAAAGGTGTCAATTACAGTATGCTTTCGAATTATATGTTGTCAATGATCTGATTGTTGGTAGCAGTAATCGGTTGCCAGACAAAAGGGAAAAAAAGGTTAATTCAATGCATTGGACACTCTATTTTCTATTGGAATAATGGGGTAATCTCTACTGCAATTTTTTTGAAAAAATACATTTGTGCAAAAAAGGGTGGCAGGGCTATAGGCGACTGTTTCCACAGTTCATGTAGGTAAATGGATTGTTGGAAAAAGCTCTGTCTTTAATTACTCAATGACCAACGTACTGTAATGAGTTTCCCTGCTCTTTCTGGAAAACCATACAAGTCATGTGTTTGTTAATTTTGCTGTCAGGATCGCTTGGAGGAACATTAAGGAGAGGAGCATCTCTTCGTCATGAACCTCGGCCATATGTATCGAGGAACCCAATCAAGGAAGAGGATTTAGATGTCATTCTTGGCTGGGAGGCTGATAACAGTGATCAATGGCAGAGCATGAAAACTGTTCGAGAAGGAACTGTGTGGAAGAAAGAAATGAGAAATGATAATACGTGGGTGATTAAAGTAAGTTTTGGATTTCTTTTATTAACACTTTCGCTCCTAAATTAATCCTTACTTTGCATCTATTAATTCATTCATCCATTCATTCATCTATTCGTCCATCCATTTCTTCATTCATTTTATCTAATATTCATCCATCCATCCATCCATCCACTCATTCATCCATCCATCCATCTATCCAAGCACTTATCCATCCATCTATCCAACCACTCAGGCCCCAGTTACAATTGATAGCGGATTACTCTGATCGTACTGGATTGCCTAGCCCAATCCGATATGAAAACCAAGCTGTTTGTGTTCTACACACGTAAAAACGTGCAAGCTGTTACATACCTGCCAGCAAGTTGTTACATTAGGCTGTTCAACAGGCTGTCACCATCATGTGTTCGCACAGGCTGTCCCAGTCTGTTAACATGTCTGTAACAGGTTGTCAACAACTTGTAACAAGGCTGATGACTCCAACAGACTGATGACAAGTTGTTCCAACAACCTGTTACCGCTCTGCACTCAACAAGTTGTTAACAGATTGATGCTAACAACGTTGTAGCAGCTTCTTGAATGAACAGCATTGTTACAACCTGTTAACAGCCTTGCTACTGACCTGTTGCAAACACATCCTGTTGACAAGCTGTGAGACTTTTACGTGTGTAGTTGCATGGTACCGGATTGAACCTGTACACAGGCCCTGTCGCGTATTACTGCGTGCGTGGCAGCCATTTTGCAGCCAAGTTTGGAATGTATCGGATTCGGCCAGTTACACAGCAACTGGAATGTATCGGATTAATTTTCATATCACCTCCAAAGTGGAGTGATTTTCCCATATGGGAACGATACAATGGCACGTATCGGATTGCCACGGTATTGTGTAACCAGAAGGCTGGCCTAACCGGTATGAAAAGTAATCCAGTACAAGAGTAATTCGGTATCGTGTAATTGGGGCCTCTATCACTATTCATCGATCCATTCATTTATTTATTAATTCATCCATCCTTTCATCCATTGATCCATCCAAAGATCAATCCATTCATTCGTCTAAGCATCCAATCCATTAACTGCCTTATTTTTACTGTTTATTTTTTTATAATATTTTTTCAAGTTTGAGCAGTAAAATGTTTTAATATCCTCTGTTATTACAATTAATACAAACATGTCCGCCATAACCTTCCTCGTGTCCCCCACTCTCCTTACATTACCTTAAGTGGAAACCTGGACACTACATCCCTCCAACAAACAAAACACAACAAAACATGCAGCCTTATTTAAAACTATATATAAAAGTTACTGTCCGATAATCCTACAGTAAAAAACTGTTACCTATATTCTTTCCTTGACTGTTCGTCTGCTCTCAACATCATTCACCTTCTCCAAACTCATAGTCTGCTTATGCCATTCAGGCGCTCTCCGGACTTTCTGTCAGCGTACTGCTTTGCTTTTGAGCAGTTATGAACTGATAATGCTTTGATTTGTTTAACATTTACCGGTACTCTGCTCGTAATTTTCTTTAATTATGTTTTACCTTTTAGGCTGATTTAACTGTTGAAAATGTTCCCTTTAAAAAAGGTTGTAATGATAATACATATACTACATACCAGTATACATATAATATTGATTAATTATAAAAAGTTGTAGTACATTTGAAATATTTAACTTGTTCATAGTATATTTAAATTAAACTATTTAAAAAAAAATTTACAGCTGTGGAACTTATAACAGAGATTAGGCACAGAAAAGAATGGGATTGCCTTCATTCACATCTTGATGTTGTGGAAACTCTTGGCAACTTCAAAGTAGTGTACAGGTAATACGTGAATATTATGTAGATCTACTTGTGCACTTACTATATTATTTTATAATTATGACAATTGTGAAAGATAGTGAACTGTCAAGTTTTTTAGCGACAAAATACTCACACAGTCTTGCAAAGGAAAAAAGTTTTTTTTAATCAGATAATTAAAGCGGTTTACCTCAAAATGTCAGTATTTTGTTGGTAAAAGTCTCAACAGGTTTAACCACTTATTAATACGTTATTTAATACACTGCCTTAACCCAGAGTGTTGTTTTCTTTGTAGTCAAATGAACATGCCAATGTTTTGCAAGAAAAGAGAGTTTCTTGAAGCAATGAGTCAAAGAGTTAGTGAGAAAGGCAGCAACTGTTATCATATGTTAGCTTTTAGAAGCACAACTCATCCTAATGTCCCACCAACGAAAGATATAATCAGGTAAAAAGGTTAACTTCACTTAATAACCTGACTGACTGACTGACTGACTGACTGACTGACTGACTGACTGACTGACTGACTGACTGACTGACTGACTGACTGACTGACTGACTGACTGACTGACTGACTGACTGACTGACTGAGTAGTCAACTGGCTGGGCGACCAACCGACAAACTTATTGACAGACTGATTGACCAACTGATTGATTGACTGACTGATTGACTGACCAACTGATTAATTGACTGACTGACCAACTGATTAATTGACTGACCAGCTGATTGATTGACTGACTGACCAGCTGATTAATTGACTGACCAGCTGACTGATTGACTGACTGACCAACTGATTGATTGACTGACTGACCAGCTGATTGATTGACTGACTGACCAACTGATTGATTGACTGACTGACCAACTGATTGATTGACTGACTGACCAACTGATTGATTGACTGACTGACCAACTGATTGATTGACTGACTGACCAGCTGATTGATTGACTGACTGACCAGCTGATTGATTGACTGACTGACTGACCAGCTGATTGATTGACTGACTGATGAACTGATTGATTGACTGACTGACCAACTGATTGATTGACTGACTGACCAACTGATTGATTGACTGACTGACCAGCTGATTAATTGACTGACCAACTGATTGATTGACGGACTGACCAGCTGATTGATTGATTGATTGACTGACTGACCAGCTGATTGATTCATTGACTGACCAGCTGATTAATTGACTGACCAACTGATTGATTGACTGACTGACCAACTGATTGATTGACTGACTGACCAGCTGATTAATTGACTGACCAACTGATTGATTGACTGACTGACTGACTGACCAGCTGATTGATTGACTGACTGACAGCTGATTGATTGACTGACTGACCAACTGATTGATTGACTGACTGACCAACTGATTGATTGACTGACTGACTGACCAACTGATTGATTGACTGACTGACTGACCAACTGATTGATTGACTGACTGACTGACCAACTGATTGATTGACTGACTGACCGACCAACTGATTGATTGACTGACTGACCGAACAACTGATTGATTGACTGACTGACTGACCAACTGATTGATTGACTGACTGACCGACCAACTGATTGATTGACTGACTGACCGACCAACTGATTGATTGACTGACTGACTGACCAACTGATTGATTGACTGACTGACCGATCAACTGATTGATTGACTGACTGACTGAACAACTGATTGATTGACTGACTGACTGACCAACTGATTGATTGACTGACTGACTGACCAACTGATTGATTGACTGACTGACTGACCAACTGATTGATTGACTGACTGACTGACCAACTGATTGATTGACTGACTGACTGACCAACTGATTGATTGACTGACTGACTGACCAACTGATTGATTGACTGACCAACTGATTGATTGATTGACTGACCAACTGATTGATTGATTGACTGACTGACCAACTGATTGATTGACTGACTGTCCAGCTGATTGATTGACTGACCAGCTGATTAACTGATGGATGGACTGACTTGTATAGAGCCATATCTTTTTATTTTTTCTCTGTTTGTTCAGCTATATCTAATACATTTATATTTCATTCTAGAGCTGATGACCAGTTGTCTGGCATAATAATTCGTCCAGTTGGTGATGGCATGACCAGCTCAAAAACAACTTTCATATTCCGAGTAAAGTTCCGAGGATCAGCACCACGCAGCATCAAGAAAAGCTACCTTGCGAATCAATCTGTTGAAATGGTGAGGCAAATGAAGAAATACCACGAGAAGAAGAAGCTAGAAGAAAGAATAGGAAAGGTCTGACATGTTTTATGGTGTTGTCAATTAGTGTGTTACCAGGTGAAGGTAATATCTGTATGGGGTAAGATACTCGACGCTGTACAGCATTTTCACAAAAGTGATCGAAACAGTGACATTTATTTTAAGAAGGGCTTGGATGAAAGTGAGACACTGAAGGTTTATAGATTTCTTAATCACCAAGTTGGCCTTTATTTAAGTAGACTCTAACCCTAGATTAATAGATGATTATAAAATAGGTAATAACCCTAGAGAATAGTCATTAAATAGGTTGAAATAGGTTTAATTTGAGATTGGTAGCTGGGAATAATCCTATTTAATACATCACAACTTAAATTAGTGCATCACTGAGACTTTATAAGTGCAGCTGAAAGACTGCTAAAGATCTTAACTAATTAAAAACCAGTTTTAGTAATAATTGTAATGTACGAAGGAAAAAGTCTGTTAAGATAAAGCAAGGGCTTTCTGGTAGAGTTTTACTGTAAAGTAGATATCATTTTTAATTTATTTTATTTTGTGACTTAACTCGATTATAGAGTAGTATGCTGTGTTGTGTCAAAGGTACAGTAGCTCGTAACCCCATTTTTGGTTTTGTGAAAATGAACAGATTTAGTACAGTAGTTCCAGCTTTTGTCTGTGGCAGTGTGTGGCTGATGTTGCACTGTTCTAATGACATGTTGGGTTGTTCACAACTTGTAACAAGCTTGTTATTAGGTACGTAGTCTGTAGAGAAAAACTTTACTCGACTGTGGTTGTGATTTGAACTTGCAAGCTTCGGTGTACTAGTCCAACACTCTACCAATGAAGTTGATTGAAGAATTAAACAAAAGATTTCAGTGTATCAATGATATATTAAGTACCATCATTTGACCTTCAGCTCCCAACTTGACCATGTTGCTCAGTCGGTAGACCGTAGAGCATTGATTGGACTAGTAAACTGAAGGTTGCAGGTTCGAATCCCAGCCACGATCAAGTACACACGTAAAAACATGCAAGCTGTTACAGACCTGCAAGCAAGTTGTTACAAGGCTGTTCAACAGGCTGTCACCATCATGTGTTCGCACTGGCTGTCCCAGTCTGTTAACATGTCTGTAACAGGTTGTTGACAACTTGTGACAAGGCTGATGACTCCAACAGATTGATGACAAGTTGTTCCAACAACCTGTTACCGCTCTGCACTTAACAAGTTGTTAACAGATTGATGCTAACAAGGTTGTAGCAGCTTCTTGAATGAACAGCATTGTTACAACCTGTTAACAGCCTTGCTACCGACTTGTTGCGAACACATCCTGTTGACAAGCTGTGAGATTTTTTTGTGTGTACATGTGTAGAGTCTTTCTCAACTCACCCAGTATGGTTTGTCGCTCGGAGTAGCACCTGATATCATTATTCTCCGCTGTCCCACAACAATTATCCTGACTTGTGAGATGCTGTTCCAACAACTTGTTACTGCTCTGCATGACTGCACTTAAAGTGTATATGAAATGAAAATTAAGTTTGTGTAATGTGAAAGAACTCTTGATATTGTAAAGTAACATCTTCTACAGTTTTTCCATATCTTACTTCGTTCTTGAGATATTACTATTTGTTTGATATGTAAATGAGCACACTGCATACGTCACATTGTATAATGAGTTGTTGGAAAATTAGGAATATTGTTGAAGTTATCGAATAAAGTCGCATGAAACTGGGCATGTAGGTGTATTTGTCTCATGACTTTAAACAAACACAGGTTCAAGCGATTTAACAGATTAATATCAATGATATGCACGATTTCTCAGTAACTCATTATACAATGTGACGTATGCAGTGTGATATCATTGACATCAAACAAATAGTAAGATCTCAAGAACGAAGTAAGATATAGAAAAACTGTAGAAGATGTTACTTTACCATTTCAAGAGTTCTTCCAAATTAAACAAACTTTTTATTTTTTACTGTCTAACACCAGATGATTTTACTCGTCAAGGGAAGACCTGACATGGTGGGAGTTAAAGGGTTAACAAGTTGCTGCAAGGTTGACAAAAAGCTTGTATCATCTTGAGTCGTCCTACATTGCAAAATATTGGACTAGCATGTGATACTAATAAACATTCAGTTGTCCTTCAGCAGCATATATATATAAATATATGGATATTTTATCATATAATTATAAGTATATGGATATTTCTGACTGCCTCAGCTGGGAGTCCCAATAGCTCAGTGGTAGAGTGCTGGTACGTTAAACCAGAGACCTTGGGTTCAATTCCCGGTTGGGGCAGTCAGAAAACTTCTCTACAGCAACATTCAACTTCATTTGAAATTCCTCTTCTTCTTGTGATACTAATGTAGACATTTGGTTGGGTGGTTGTTTGTCGAGGGTATAATAATTTGCAATATAGGACAAAGTCAATGACTGTACTTGAGAAACACAAGGAAGCCACCTCAAGCCCCATTGCTGTCTAGTATGTCTGAGGGTTCTCCCTTTGATGAGTAAAATCATCTGGTGACGCGTTAGACAGAGTAAAACAATAAAGGGATTTTTTTTGGCCAGCTCAGGCTATAGCTCAGGCAGGAATGGGTTAATAATGGTAAATTATGTGCATAATAATTTTAAAGGTATTACAGTGCAATGGTAATAAGATCTGATAACACGATTATCAACAACTGGTTTTGAAACCTGGAGATCATTATTGTAGTTATTCAACAACCTAAATTATCATTCTAAAAGGGAACCTGTTGCAAAGTTAATATTCATTTCAGCTTGTAAGTATTATTTTATTAAAACATAAGATCTGTGGTATATGTTTATTGTTGACATGCTTGGTGGATATTCTGTTTTCAATTTAAAGTTCTGGAACTCCGAGCTTGAAATTCTATGTCAAAGCTATTTTTTGACCTTTTTAGAAATATTAAATGTCCCTCACACACGTAAAAACGCACACTGTGTCAGACCTGACACCGAATGATGGTCAGATCTGTTCAGAAAAATGTAGTGACCCCTGATACAGCCTGTTGCAGTATCAGCTATGATACACCTATGATATCATATCTGTATCGTACCTGCAGCTACAACAGACTGTTCAGAACAGATTCTGTCAAACTGTATCAGTCTGACACGGTCAGTGCTGTATCGGTTTGATATAACAAACTGAACTGTTGTCTACGGAGCTGTCACAGTCTGTTAGAAATTCTAACTAAATGTTTATACATCAGCGCTGGTACATTCTGTAGCTGTCAGGCTGTATCAAGGGTCACTACATTTCTCTGAACAGATCTGATATCAGAGCTGGTCAGACTGTCTGTGCATTTTTATGTGTGTAGGGGGTATTTACACGAGGCTGGTCCAAACTCGGGCTGGACTGATTTCAGGTTGGTTGTAGTGTTTTTACTATAAATCATTTTCATGCATCTGGCCTGACATTCAGTTCACGCCGGCCTAATCTCGGGTTTCCTGCTAGACCAAATTGAAGCACTTTCACCTCTCAAACTTAAATGAGATTGGTGCCAAATCCACATAATGATGCTCCAGTGGTCACACGCTGTAAGGCAATTGACACAAATCTTGGAGTAACAGTGAAACCAAGCCTAGCTAGTACTGTATTATTGAGGAAAATATAACATTAGTCATCCCTCTTGATTGAAACAAAAAGTTTTGAGGTGACCATGTAATTATCTTAAAGGGTATTGGCAATAAAAATTAAGTTTATCTCATTTGAAAGAACTCCTCAAATGGTATAAGAAGACCTTTTACAATTTTTCCGTAACTGTTTTGGTTTTGGAAATATTTTGACCAAACTCGGCATGCTGTCTGCCATCTTGGAATTAGTTTCGATATGCAAAATTATGCATGTGACAACATAAGCAGGGTAAAGTGAAATTTTTATCTTACCAACCTTATGACATTATGAGCTAGAAACTCGATTTTTTGTTGCACTATTTCCATTTTAAATTGACCCACGGCATTTAAAAAGCCTTCCGTGGAAATTTGGGCACCCACGGAGTAGTTTCATCAGGTTTACCCTGCTTTTGACATCACCAATTTTATAGTTAATTAGGCTCAATATTACAACAAGATGGTGGACACAGCACGCTGTCTTTGGTCGAAATATTTCAAAACACAAGAAAGATACAGAAAAATTACAAAAGGTCTTCTTATACCATTTGGCGAGTTCTTTCAAATGAGACAAACTTAATTTTTATTGCCAATACCCTTAAAGTAAACCCTAGTCTCGGGCAGTCTGGACAAGCGGTGTCCACTAAACTGCAGTCTATCCAAAATTAGGATACATTTTCTTCGAGAGTTGTGCTTTGTTCATCCATAGCTATTTCATCACTATCTTTAAGAGACATCATTAACTTCAACGAACAAAGTCCAGCTACTATCATCAGTGCTGAACACAGACCAAATATTGCTGTCACACCTTCACTACTATGGGTGTCGTGGAGTACCAGTAACACCACAGAAGCAATCACATTTAGGGGCACCCGAAACCAGTTCATAATTCCAGCGTGATGTGCTTCAGGGAGAATACGTTGTCGCATCCAACTCATTGCTGGAAAATACAAACCACAAGCAAATTCCATGAGCAGAAATGCAAAAAATGTTTTCCTGGGGTGATTGGCACTTGCAAACGATGATGTCACATTCGAAGTCAATCCCATGAGAATGGCAACAACAATGATATTAACTGGAGAGATTTTTCTTGAAAGTGCAGCGTCGAACAGAAGACTCCCAATCATAACACAAGCCATGAAACAAGCAAACACAATCCCCAGAGGTGGCTTGGCTGGATCCAAAACAGGTGTCCACAAAAACACGAAAATATACATTACACTTTCGAATAACGATGTTACAGCCCCAATGAGTAAGATTCGAGAATCTGTGACAATCAGTCGAAGGCTCTCTAAACAAGGTTTTACCATTTTTATTGACTTTGCTCCATAATTCTCTTCCCAACTTGTCTGAATGAGAACCGCAGAGATAATTAAAAATGGAATAGCAAGCAGAAATGGAGACATCGGTCCAAAATGTATCCATTCTGAAAGTGTATTTGCGATTACTCCAGCAGTGATGGCAATAATACCATTAAAAAAGCTCGCTTTTGAGAATGTGATTGGAATCCATTCGTTTGGAAAGTCGTGGGTTTGCTTATGTTCGTAAACGTACCACGATTCAAAAGTCGAAAACAGGATTGACGTTGAAATTCCACCAAGAACTCGACCGATTATCAATATTCCATAATTACTCGAAGCTTTTGTCAGACAGCACAAAGAATACATGAGACAGAAAAATATAGATGCCTTCTTTCGGCCACACACATCAGCAAGGTAACCAGATGCTGTACCAAACAGAATACTTGATATGAACCCACAAACATAAATAATTGCTATCTGGGTATCGATAAAGCCGTAGTGGCTATATATGCGATATAAGTACGGACTCTGAAGCCATTCTGCAAAGAGGGCTAAGAAATAAACTTGGAAGTAATTTTGCTGGAATTTTAGAAATACTGGATTGACGACAGATTGTTCAGTTGGTGTGATCTTTAAGTGAAGTAAAACTGCAAAGGTGACCAAGAGCATCAGAACTACATAAGCTATGACCAACATGATGGTGGTGGAGTGGCTCACTGCAAGAGATGAATGTACTGTAATTTAGCTTATAATTTGATCAATGGTGATAATGGCAATGGTGGTGATGATAGTGGTAGTGATGAAGGTGATGTTGGTGGTGATGAAGGTGATGATAGTGATGTTGGTGGTGAAGGTGATGGTGGTGATGAAGGTGATGGTGATAGTGGTGGTGATGTTGGTGGTGATGGTGATAGTGGTGGTGATGAAGGTGATGATAGTGATGTTGGTGGTGATGAAGGTGATGGTGATAGTGGTGGTGATGATAGTGATGTTGGTGGTGATGAAGGTGATGGTGATAGTGGTGGTGATGAAGGTGATGATAGTGATGTTGGTGGTGATGGTGATAGTGGTGGTGATGAAGGTGATGATAGTGGTGATGAAGGTGATGGTGATAGTGGTGGTGATGAAGGTGATGATAGTGATGTTGGTGGTGATGGTGATAGTGGTGGTGATAGTGATGTTGGTGGTGAAGGTGATAGTGGTGGTGATGAAGGTGATGATAGTGATGTTGGTGGTGAAGGTGATGGTGGTGGTGATGAAGGTGATGGTGGTAGTGATGGTGATGATGTTGGTGGTGAATTTATCATCACCACCATCACCACTCCACCATCACCACTGGTGATGATGGTGAATAGGTAGGTGATGAAGGTAGTAATGATGGTGGTGGTGGTGATGATTGATGATGGTGAATAGGTGATGATGGAGGTGATGATGATGATGGTAGTCATGATGATGGTGAATTGGTGATGAAGGAGATACTGCTGATTTATAGTGGTAGTGATGATGGTGATAACGATGATTATGGTGAGAATGATTGTGGTGATGACTGACAACAGTGATTAATTATAATTACGATGATAATGACAAGTTATAATGATCATGGTGATGACCATGGTGATGATCACAATGATGATTATTATATAAATGATAAGGGAAGGCCATAACAGGCCCACTCTGGATCTACCAGTATGGTATTAATACCTGTACCTTCCTCATTTGCAATCAACAATCTAATTCTTAGATATGAACAGTTCTCCAACACAAAACCAACTCCTTTTGAAAACGCCAAGATCTTTCTGAACTCAAAATGAATATATCTTCAACACCATACATCTTTCACAGTTAAACTTCGTAATTAAATACATTTCCTCCGTTTTTAGGCCAACTTTAATGAATATAACTCCACACAATACGCACCATCACTCAGAAAATACTTTAACAATATACGTGTAATATTTCTGTTATGGAGTTTTTTTGGCGGGGAAAAACTTTCGCGCTTTTTTGGTCGATCACTCGATTCTTCTTCAACTGGAGATAAATTAATTATTAATATAACTATTAAGTCTATCCTGATTACTTTTACAGTGCAAAAAATTATATACACTTATTAAAACTGAGATTCAAATATTAAAGCAGAGTATTGAAGACTTGAAATTGTTTAAAAACAACCTTTTTTGTAGCAATTCTCTGCGACTTTTTTGGCGGAGACAGAAAAGTCCGAGAAAAGTCGGCAGGAATATTGACTTTCAATATACCCATGTGTCTCGTTTATCCCTATATGTCCATATTCGTAAGATCCCTTATGGTTACATTAGATCCTCGCATGATACTCGCTATCCCTCATTGTCCCTCCTTTGTTTTGGGAAGAAATATTTGTACAATGGAGTACTGTACATTAATTCTGTAAAAAAACAGCAAAAGGAGATGAAAAACAATGACGATAGCTCAACTGAAGCCGAGCCAGATGAAATAGTGTTAAATATCTTTGCTTTCCTCGATGTCCTTGAACTTTTAAAGGTTTCTTTAGTCTGTAAAAAATGGCACCGTATCGCAAACGACAACATATTATGGAGTAGCTTGGTCTTAAGACGATGGCCTTCCCAAGCTCCCGTCCTTCGACGCGTCTCAACCGCGAGTTTACAATGGCAGAAACTCTACAGACATCTCTCAACAAAAGGTTGTTACTCTCCGGACGATATGAAGTATTTCATTGTCTGTAGAGAGGACGAAATCAATTTGGATTCAGACGAACTGCGGCAAGCTGTCCTCCATCGCATGGAAGAAGTGACTTCTTCATGGGAAAAACCGGGTCATTACGAACTCGAAGAAACAAGCCCTCGATTTTTCAACAACAATATGGAACTCTACTACGACACCCATGATTTAAAATGGGTCTTTGTGGACAGAAGACGAGAATATGTTGACGATTCCTTCACAATTCGTTTGAATTTGGACAGAATGGCAAGTCGTCAGATGCGCTTTATTCGGCCTTACCAAGTCATGGCAAGCTGTATTATGATGTATAGATGGTTGCTCTTATTTAAACACATGTTCACGGAAGACATTGGGTTAACTTTTTATCGTATTTGGAGATTTCGATTGAAGCACGTAAAAACAGGTTTTATTTTCGAGACTTATGATTGGAAGGCGGCGATGTCATCAACATTTTCTCACGGTTGCCCCATAGCTGAGAGTTTTAAAGATGAGGGGTTAGCCATCCTGGATATGCTGTCGAGTCCGTTTTTCGTCTCACACCCAATGGGAAATAGTGCCTATAAGATGTACTATGAAATTTCCTTGGACACTGATTCTATCCAGCCCTCGATGAATGTGTCTCGGAGTTCGAGTGTCGAGACGCTTGACAGTGGTAGATCAGAGCCGGGTGGTCCTAAGGGTATATCCGAGAGCTCTAGTTCAGATACCCTGAACAGTAGTAAGTCTGGCAGTGAAGAGGTGGAGAGTGAGGAGAATGGCGATGACTCTGGATATTTCTGTAACTGCGAGCACTTTATTCATCGTAGTAGCTGGGAGTACGAGGAACAGCAACTGATTCAAGCCGAATCTGCCAGCAAATGGGAGGTCATCGATTGCGAACCCCAACCAACATTTGAACTTATATTCGACTCGTGCGAAGAGAAATGGCTGTTTTCAAATTACACTCACAAAAACCTTCAACGTCGAACAGTTTTAAGCAGAAAGCTTATCGACAAAAACCTTGAAATTGGCATGAATGTTAATCATGACCTTCCTGTTGTTGAAGTTGATGGTGCTTTAACTCACATGTCGTCTGGAGAGAAGGATTCTGAATTGTCTAGCATTGTCTTGGGTCAAGAAGCCATGCCGTCGAGTTTAACTTTGTACCGAATGATTTGTCTATTTGATTTAAGTTCGATCCAGTACAGAAGTGTTGAAAATTGCAGTATTTGGTCAGTTTCTTTACAGCATAAATTGACAAGAGGAATTATACAACTCAAGGACTTGAATGGTAACTTTAGTTTTTTTATTTAAAATATTTTGAATATTTTTACTGAAGCATAATGTTAATCGTCTCTGTCTATTAATTATATTGGGTGGTGTATGTTGTTTATTCTGTTAACATGTTGGCAACATGTTATAAATATACAAATTATTACCATAATTCTGTTTACTGGTGAGGGATAGGAGATTATGTTTTAACCTCTGTCTGTCTGTCTGTCAGTCGGTCTGTCTGTTTATCTGTCTGTCTGTTTATTTGTCTGCCTGTTTATTTGCCTGCCTGTTTGTTTGTTTGTTTGTTTGTCTGTCTGTCTGTCTGTCTGCCTGCCTGCCTGCTTGTCTGTTTGTCTTTCTGCCAGCATATCTCACAAACTACTACACAGATTTTTTAACCTCTGTCTGTCTGTCTGTCTGTCTGTCTGTCTGTCTGTCGGTCTGTCTGTCTGTTTATCTGTCTGTCTGTTTATTTGTCTGCCTGTTTATTTGTCTGCATGTTTGTTTGTTTGTCTGTCTGTTTGTCTGTGTGTCTGTTTGTTTGTCTTTCTGTCTGTCTGTCTGTCTGTTTGTCTGTCTGTCTGTCTGTCTGTCTGTTTGTCTGTCTATCTGTCTGTCTGTCTGTCTGTCTGTCACCAGGACATCTCACAAACTACTACACAGATTTTCATGAAAGTTTATGCAAAGATTTATCATAGACCGAAGACCAACCCATTCAATTTTGGATGAGAAATTAATAAAAATCTGACCACAAGATTCTCTGTGTAGAAGAAATGCTTGATTGCGCTCATTATCAATCCTTATTTTTTATGCAAACATTTTTTGCATAATTTTGGTACGAGTGCAATCAAGCATTTTATTCATTCATACATGTGTAGATCTTGTGAGCTAGCCTGGTTAGTGGGATGACTCATTTTCTTGTTAAACATCTCTAATAATAATCCACTGGTGGAGGTTTATGCAGTCTCTGAGTGCCCTCTTGTATTTTTATAGGATGGCTTCATGTTTTTGTGAGTCTAAATGAAGAGTTGAAACTCTACTGCAATGATCTGGCAATGATGTCACTCAACCAGAACTTTGCATTTCTCCATGACAACAAGCCACAGAGAGCCACACCAGCATCTTCCAAGCTCAAAGATGTCGAGCAACTGGCGGACAGCAGCAGTCAAAGTGAAGGATCAGATGCTTCTGAAGATGATTTTGGAAATCCTTTGGAGAAATTCAGGAATGATGTTTGTGCATTTTTGCAACTTTTGGTTGACCAGAAGTTTGCTCATCCATATGGAACTGTCGCTGGGGCTGTTGCCTGAAATGACGTGACTATTTACAGAATTATGTAAAGTGCTTATAAAACAGAAATACATGTATGAAACGTTTGTTTTATTTGAAAAAACAATTAAAATGACAAAGTAACAGTGATGCCAAGATGTTTACATGTCATTTTACATATTAAATACTCTCAAAAACGAAGCAAGGAAACGAAAAACTGCAAAAGATGTTACTTTATCATTTTAAGTGTTCTTTCAAATAAGACAAACTTAATTTTCGCTATATAACATGTATATTTTTTGAAAACTAAACTATTTTCAACTAAAAAGAAAAATGAGGATAGAATTGTTTAAAAAGAAAATGAGCCATCCCACTAACCAGGCTAGCTCGCGAGAGCAAAAAATGCTTGATTGCACTCGTACCAAAATTATGCAAAACTGTTTGCATAAAATAAGGATAATGAATGCAATCAAGCATTTCTTCTACATGGAGAATCTTGTGGTTAAATTTTTATTAATTTCTCATCCAAATTTCAACCAAAATTGAATGGGTTGTTCCTTGGTCTGTGATCAATCTTTTGACAAACTTTCATGAAAATGTATGCAGAATTTTGTGTAGCCTTTTTGTGAGATATCCATGACAAACAAACAGGTGCAAACATAAAAATCTCCACTTCTACTAACAACCCTTGATAGCAGTGATGTTTTTCAGGGGGAACGCGGGGGGAACGGTGTTCACCCACTATTTCTGTCAGGGGAATGCTGTCCCCCCTGACAAAAATTACGGTGGTAGTCCAACAACATTCAACACCGTGCTATTTTTGCTTTGAGTCAATGAGTGTACAGTACTCGTTTTCAGCCAAGTTAGCCAACCAGCTAACCTGAGCCAGGCTTTTAGTAGTCTTCACACACCATTAACTCTCACTCCAGGAGCCACATTTAATTTTACGACAAGTGGCCACACCCATTTGACTTCAGTGAGAGTTCCCCCACTTCTAGAATTTGGAAAACATCACTGCTTGATATAGCCTAATTCTGGCTTATAAGAAATTAGATAAGCTCGTTCCTTGGCCTTAAGTCTTTTTCTTGTATTAACCCTCCTCCCCACCCTCCCTCAAAGGTGAAATTCAACCTTGTTAGGGGGGCACATGGCACCCACCCCAGAACTGGTTGAAGAGGGCTGTAAATAAGTGAGTCAGCCCACAAAATTATCTAATGAGAAAAATATATGGGGTGAAGGGTGTGGGTTGCTATGTGTCTGTGGGCTGGGGCTTGCTGAGGATGCCTCCACCTGCAGAGGGCCTGGCCTGCCTGCTCGTGTGAGCTTGCTATCCTGCAAAGCATTCTATTTCTACCCCACACCCTTCTCTGTCAACTTCAAGTCATATTTTCATATTTGTGCTTTATGTTTTGTCAGTAAACTACGTGTACATGTACAGGCCTCTTCAACCAGTTCGGGGGTGGTGTGGTGGTTATAATCTATCACTGCAAGTCCTGTCCTCTCGCCTAGGCCATTTGACAATTTAGGATAATCCTGAATTCTAGATGAAAGGATATATGTGTGGGAGAGCAGGGCGACCTCACTCCAAAATTAAGGATTATCCTTAATTGTCAACTCGCCTAGAATTAAGGATAATCCTTAATTTTAAATGAAAAGTCATCCCCCTTACCCCAACCCCGGAACCACAACCCCCCGGAAACCCTAAACCTAACCACAGCCCCCTGGTGGGCCTAGTCACAACCCTCTCATACCCGACCACAACACCCCTCTAGGATTTTTAGCTTTATGTGTTCAAGTTTAACATCCCGCTTGTGGGACAGATAAATTAAGGCCATGTCTTAATTTGAGCCCTATTTTACAACTAAGATATATACTTAATTTTGGTAAGAGATCGTGTTGGGGAGAGGGGGGGGGGGGGAGGGGCCACATGTCATAGTTCCGTGGCCTCGTGCCTGACTTTGAAGGTCTGGGAACTAGTAAGCGAAGGCCCTGAGTGAAAACCAAGATGGCGCCTGCTGTGACAAAGGAGAGCAAGAAAGATGAAAAGAAACAAGCAACAAAAGATGGCAAAGACGCGAAAAAGAAAGAAGAAGAACCTGAAATGGTAAACTACTAGTCTTTCTTTATATTTTATAGCGTATTTTCGTTTCCTAAATAGGCGTATTGCTGTTTAAAATACATTTTAAATCATGCTAGTCAAAAATCTTCTTGGTCTTTCCAAGTCAGAATGTCAAATTCAAATCAATATAAATTTATAAGTAAGCATCCCCCGTTTACTAGTTACCACCAAATGTATTTTTCTTGACCAGAAGCGAGGGTTGAGGATAAAATTGAAGTCCAATTCGCATAAAACATGACTTTATTAATATATTAGTTTTTCACCACGCGAGTTTTAGATTAAAATTAAGTTTAAAACAATTATAATTTTACAAGTATTTGTGGCTTTGTACAAGTCACTTTACGGCAGGAAAACATGGCTAACTAAGTATGTAATAATAGGTAATAACATAATATGTATTATTTGGGCTACATTATCTTTGGTACAAAAGTTTGCTTAAGTATACAATTAAATCTGACACAGTACATTTAGTTGATAAGATCAAACTTGTCCTGGGTCATAGGAATACAGGCAGAAAGTGCCCCACTTTTTGTGGTACACACGCAAAAACGCACACTCTGTGTCAGACCTGATGCAGAATGATGTTGGTTGGATCTGTTCAAAAAAATGTAGTGACCCCTGATACAGCCTGTTGTAGTAGGCTGTTGCGGTATATCGATATAGCGATAATTATCGGGTTTTTTCAAATATCGGTTATTCGGTATTTTAAAATTGAAAATATCGATATACCAAAAATATCGAAATCTTACCGAAAATATCGAAATGTACGATATTATCGGTATTAGACACGCGAAAACCGATTATCACTGTTTTGTCACTTGATTTTTTGTTGAACTTCTGTTGCGGAAGTTTCGGGACTCTCTTTGCGGCAAATCACACCACCTATTGTCAAACTATGACTCATCATGAATACCTAATGCGTTTCAATTCCCAAAGCGCACATTTCACTGTCGACTCGACAGTGTCAAGGATAGACTCATCGCAGTCTTTAGAAATTTTTTTCACACGCGATGAGTCATCGCTAGAATAAATAGAACATGTTTGTGACAGATGCAGTATATACCGACTCAATCTGAGAGACTATTCAGTAAAGCCGGTCAAATTATAACTTCGCAGAGAGCCCAGCTCAAGCCAGACCAAGCAAACATGCTCGTGTTTCTGGCAGAAAACTTGTAAATATATTATGTATATATATCATTGTAAATATATCATTTGTTACATTAAAGCTCGTTTCACACTTCGAAAAAGGTGCTTTTTCCTTTGTAAAACATTATTCTTATGATATCCTGGTGTCTGGTGAAAATTAGGCTTAAAATAATTATAGTTAATTTCCATTGCGGAAAAATATCGATATTATCGGGGTTTTTTTCGATAACCGATATCAGTATTTTTTCAATACCGCAACAGCCTATGTTGTAGTATCAGCTATGATACACCTATGATATCATATCTGTATCATACCTGCAGCTACAACAGACTGTTCAGAACAGATTCTGTCAAACTGTATCAGCCTGAATGACAGCTGCCATTTTACATTACAACTTAGTGAACTTACAAGTACAGTATAGAGAAATTATACTTAATGAATTTTAATTAAATACTGGCCTGATCTCAAAAGTATTTCCTATAAGTAAATTTATTGTCACAAAATCTTGCCCACTATTAGTGTAAAATCTTCTATTGGCAGATGTAACTTGTAACTTTGTAACTAGTTACAAAAAAATAAATGTAGTTTTATAACTAACTAGTTACTTTTTTTGTCGTAACTTTAATCGGTAACTAGTTACATTTTTCATTATGTAACTGTAACTTAAGTTACAAAAAAATGTAACCGTTACAGGACTGCAGGGCAGGAGATTTGAAATTTTCAGCAGTATCCAGTGGGATACTGGCACTTAAAATCTGGTATCCCTCCTTGAAAATTAATGTCCAAATTTGGATAGTAGATATTCCAATAAGCAGTATCCAAACAAGGTTAACTTTTATTTAACACAGCAATAGACTGGAAAGTTTGTACCACGCAACAGAGATCTCCGTTGCACAGTTTCAGCCTTCAGGCTGACAATTGCCCGCATATAAGAAATATACAAATCTCCATTGCACATTTTTACAAACTTTCCAGTCTGGCAGTGACGGTTATTCATACTACACTTTTAAAAGTGTTTATGAAACGAAAATTAAGTTTGTCTTATTTGAAAGTACTTTTGAAATGACAAAGTAACATCTTTTGCTGTTTTTCGTTTCCTTGCTTCGTTTATGAGATATTTCAGTTTGTTTTATATGTGAAACTAACCAGTGACATCACAACGTGCATAATGACTTACTGGGAAAGGTTATATATCTTTGCTATTACTAAACGGAATCAGTTGAAAATGTATATTTCTGTTGTTGTAAGGGGAAAACGCACACATAATTGCTTTGAAGTGATTCCGTTTGATAACAGAAAAGATATATAACCTTTCCCAGTAAGTCATTATGCACCTTGTGATGTCACTGGTTAGTTTCACATATAAAACAAACTGAAATATCTCATAAACGAAGCAAGGAAACAAAAAACAGCAAAAGATCTTACTTTGTCATTTCAAAAGTTCTCTCAAATAAGACAAACTTAATTTTCGTTTCATAAACACTTTAAGTGTATGCCTAACTGTACAATAACACATCGATAAGAGTGTTAATACTTTAGTTTATTTATGTCTTGAACATAATTGTAAAGTGTCCATGGCATTGTTAAAATCCATCAAATTCAAGACTAACACCGAGATTGAATATTTTAATCTCGTTCCCAGAGCTTGCAATCATTTTGTCCAGCAATGGCTCCTTGTTGGCAGTACTACTTCATGTATGCCTATCATTTGCACTACCAACATTTGCAGACAAGACGCAAAGAACAATTAATTGGGATAGCTGCTCAACAATTGTTCACTATCCCAATTTTCATGGTATTCCCCAAGGGATACTGAGCTTATGATGCCCAGTATCCAAACTTAAAATCTGGTATCCGCGGGATATCGGGATACCGCAAATCTCATGCCCTGCACTGAACACTACTTATACACACAGTGCTCTAAGTTTTTATAGGTACAGTCAACTCTCGGCTTGCGGACACCCTGCTATTTACAGACACCCCGCTATTAAAGTGTCACTAAGACGAAAAAATCGTCAGTCTTTTTTTGATCTTATCATAAAGTACATTTAAAATGAGGGTGAACGGCGTTTGTGGTTTGTCAATATCTTATCTCGTTCAAGAGATATTCACGTTTTAGCAATATGCAAATTTATGGCTGATGACGTCATGTACTCCAAACGAGCGAAATGAAAATCGTAAAATAAGGAATATCTCTGGAAATAAACAATAGAACGTGCTTAAACTTTGTATGCTTATAGTATCTAATAAAATACACTTCTCTGTGGAGCTTTTGTGACTGCCATGGTAAGCGCATGCTCTCAGGTTACTCTAAACCTTAAAAATGGAGTTATCATTTTTGCCTCATTGTTTAAAAATAGATAGATTTAAACGTTTGAATTACAATGCCTACATAAGCCCTAATCGTCACATTTATTTGCTGGAGTAAACGCTACTTGATTGCTGATAAATAAGAAAATTTAATTTTATCATTGGATGGGGCCAGGAACCAGCAGTTTCCACGAAAACAACTAAAGTTCCACAGTGAAACGTATTTTATTTAATACTATAAGCATGCAAAATTTGAGCACTTTCTATTGTTTATTTCTAGAGATATTCCTAATTTTACAATTTTCATTTCGCTCGTTTGGAGTACATGACGTCATCAGCCATAATTTGCATATTTCAAAAACGTGAATATCTCTTGAACGAGATGAGATATTTACAAACCACAAACACCGTTCATCCTCATTTTAAATCTACTTTATGATGATATCAGAAAAAGACTGACGATTTTTCGTCTCAGTGACACTTTAAGGACAGTTGGTAAATGTACTAAATCCCCGGCCGAAACTACTATGAAATGTATTGAAATAACTCTCGCTATTACGGACTCTCGCTATTACGGAATTGCGGACACTTCATGTGGTCTCCAACAAACATTTTTATTGTTCTACTCTCGTTACAACAGACACCTTCGACATATTTTTTTCTCGACACATGAAAGTGAATGACTTTTTAATTTATCGAGTGACATATTTATGTTACTGATTCATGTTACCGTTGTATTTTTGGTTTTGGAATAAAAAAAATATTTGAATACAAATGTTTGACTTGTATTTTGACTTGTAATTATGTATCACAGTAAACGTCAACTAGAAATTGAAATAAACTGGACATTTTAAAACAAAAAAGCAGTAATACATGGTAGTGACATTTTACAACCTGAAATCGGGATATTTTCATCGCATCCCGCTATTGCGGACTCTCGTTATTACGGACACCAAATGACGGTCCCCAGGGTGTCCGCTGTAATGACAGTTGACTGTATATGTTTGTTTTTGTTTTCTTTAGAGTGAAGAAGACAAACAATTACAAGAAGAGTTGGATATGCTGGTGGAAAGACTAAAAGTATGTTCCCTTCTGTTCTTTAAAAAGTAAAAACTGAAATAGAATAGAATAATTTTTACATAATACATAATCAATATACAGTGAAACCTGAGTTTTGCGACCACCCCAGGTGCCACGTAAAAGTGGTCGTTAAGGACAGGTGGTCGCTCAGACAGGTAGTGATGTGACGTCATAGCAGCCATTTTGGCAGCACCGCGACTCGTACTATCGTTCACTTTTAAAAGCTTGTTGTCTTGTTGGTCTTGTTAAAAGCTCTTGGCTTTATTTACGATTTTCCAGTAGTATTTTTTAGATGTGAACACTCAGTTTTGTCACTTTCCTTTCCAAGTTAAAAAGCCATTGTAAAATATACAAACTTGTCGCGGTAAACGATCGTCAAGATCAACTTGTCTAAAGTTAACAAATATTACTCATGGTTTTGGATTGTTCAGTAATTGTATTAACTCTCAAACATCAACTAAAAAGTATTTGGCTTTGGCAGGAGAAATTCACACAGATTTTCATCAAATAATGCTCAAACGAGAAGCAAAACAAGACTAAAATGCGGTAACACGACAATTGAGCAACACTTCCGGTTTCTTGTTTTCCCATGTGGTCGCATTCGCGTTTGTTTACTAACCAACTGAGCCACTGGAGCGGGTGGAAACATTGAAAAAACGGGTATTTCTTTAACGTATTTCGGCAGTTTTACGTTGAGTTGGTCGCTCATAACAGGTAAATATCTTGTTTGGGACACAAAAAACTGGTCGCTGGTCGCATAAGGCAGGTGGTCGCCCATTGCAGGTATATTTCAAGTACAAATCGTCCGTGGTTGTATATGACAGGGGGTCGCAAAACTCAGGTTTCACTGTATGTATATTTACAAACAATATAGAAAAAAATTTAATTATATTTACTTACTATATCGTTTTTATTATTTTATTTTATAATATATATGTTATATTTTATATATATATATACCGGTATTATAATTATAAATTAATGAATAATTAAACAAATGAATTTTGTTTTTTGAGTTTAAAGTCAGTTCAGTTAAGTTAAAATTTATATACCGGTACAGTAATTTAAATTTTTGGTCAAAACTCATGTAAATGAAAATTATCATCAGGTCAAGCCTTTGTGGGCCTTCGATAATTGCCTTGTAGATCCCTGGGGGGGGGGGGGGGTGTGAACCACAAGTTAGGGAACCGCTGTTGTAAGGTTTTCTTCATACAATTACATGCAGTGCTGTGAGTAACTTTGTTACAAGTACAGTAACTAGTTACAGTAACTAGTTACAGTAACTAGTTACATTTTTAAGTAACTGTAACTGAAACTAGTTACTTTTTCTGAAGAAGTAACTGTAACTGTAACTAGTTACTTTTTGAAGAAGTAACTATAACTAGTTACTTTTTTAAAGAACTGTAACTAGTTACAATATTTGGTTAAAAAATGTGACTAGTATAGTTACTGATATTCAGTTGAGGATGGCATTCTTTCTTGATAAAAATGGTTTTGATATAATAAAGGTACATTATGTACACATTTGACTATTTCTGCCTTAAGTGGCAACTATATTTAGGCATTTAGCTGTAAAAACATAATTATGGTACTGGTATCTAAAACCAGTAATTTCTTTGTTGATTCTAGTAACATGGACAAAGGAATGTAACTTTGTAACTAGTTACAAAATTTTAGAAGTAACTTTGTAACTGTAACTAGTTACTTTCTTTTCATTGTAACTTGTATCGGTAACTAGTTACTTTTCTAATGATGTAACTGTAACTAGTTACAAAAATGATGTAACTTTTACAGCACTGATTACATGTAGCTTACATTCTATCTTCTGTCTGTTAAATTTCAGGAAACCGACACAAATCTTCACAAACCAAGTTTAGAATTGTTGCGAACTCAGATCAAAAGCAGTACGAGTACCATGACGTCCGTTCCCAAACCATTAAAGTTTCTGCGAAAACATTACGAGACAATGAAAGATCTTTTCAATAAATGGCCCAATAAAGAAAATAAGGTAATACCGTATTTTTCTGTAAGGTAAGGTCACACCAATTTTATTTTGTGTTTTGCGGGCAGAAATCCTCTTTTTTCAGGATCGGATGAGGGGAAAAAAAATAAAAATAAAATTATATTGATGATTCAGGAATGTTCAAATTTATCACAAGAAATCTATATATCACAAGCAAGGATTTATAAAGCAACGTAGTACAATGTATTGATATAATAGATTAGCCATTGCCTAACTGATTCAGATCAATAAGACACAAGAGTTAGCAAGACAAATTTTGCAGTGTTTTCAGGATCTGTGAATGTACAAACAGAGAACCACGCACAATCTGGTAGGCCTGCCATCACAGCACATCCAAGATATTTACATAAAGAGTGAGCTGCAGCTTGAAAGCACACGTGAGAGCGTCTTGCGGTTCGGCCATGTTTTGCGCATGCCCATAATTCCATATTAGAGGACTGGAGCCTAAAGTTTTGCCTAAAGCTAGTCTGCCGGGTTCCGGTTCATGAATATTGCTCAAAAGACGATCCAAACAATATTATTAAAACCAAAAGTGCAAAACCTCAGCAATTCAGCGTGTTTTGACAAGTCATTTCAGCCATAAAAAGTGAGCTTCGGCAAGAACAAAACCATTGATTTTTATTATTTCGGATTCTTGACTTATTTATTCTTTTATTTTAAAAATAAAAGGATAAATTTTCAATTTTATTTTTATTCTGTTTTCCGGATTTTTAGCGTCGGCGGGCCCGTAAAACACAAAATAAAATTGGTGTGGCCTAATACCGTATTTTACCACATGCACTATATGCAGTCCTTTTCGGGAGCAAAATTACACGTGTGCGATAATTCACACGCCTAAAAAATTTTGCGCGTGCGAATCGCACGTGCATTTAAAATGATCAATTATGGCACAGAAATATGAACCTAACTTTTATATTTCCTACGCATCCGAAAAAGAAAGCTGCGTTGCTTGATATTCATTGTAAGACGTTATCTTTCGCGTTAACGCATTAGTTAAGTTGTAAAATGTAAAACGTTCTCCGCTGTGAAAACTGTTACAGTCGCCTACACTTAAAGACGATATACATTACATTGCAAAGACCTTCGTTGTGAGATCTTGCGTTACGCTGTGAGACCTTGCGTTACATTGTGACACCTTCCGTTACGTTGTGAGACGTTACGTTACGTTGTGACACCTTCCGTTACGTTGTGACACCTTACATTGTGACACCTTCCGTTACGTTGTGAGACCTTGCGTTACGTTGTGAGACCTTACGTTACGTTGTGACACCTTCCGTTACGTTGTGAGACCTTACGTTACGTTGTGAGACCTTACGTTACGTTGTGACACCTTCCGTTACGTTGTGAGACCTTACGTTACGTTGTGAGACCTTACGTTACGTTGTGACACCTTACGTTACGTTGTGAGACCTTCCGTTACGTTGTGAGACCTTACGTTACGTTGTGAGACCTCCCGTTACGTTGTGAGACCTTACGTTACGTTGTGAGACCTTATGTTACGTTGTGAGACCTTATGTTACGTTGCGAGACCTTACGTTACGTTGTGAGACCTTACGTTAGGTTGTGAGACCTTACGTTACGTTGTGAGATGTGACATATTACTGAAACTTTCACACATTTTCACAATTGCAATGTGAATGAACAATTGAACATGGTGTTTCACGCGTGCGATAAACAGCACGCGCAGTTGAGTTCACGCGTGTGCCAACGCGTGCGCGTGCGATCGCACGCGTCAAACGAAAAGGACTGCCAGATATGTACAACTTATCAAATGTAATATTGTTATTTCAAGGTGCTGTTGGCTGACATAATTTCTATCTTGGCGATGACTATAAGTGAAGACAGAGAATGTTTAAAGTTTCATATGCTTGGGTCAGATGATGCATTGGAGTCATGGGGTCACGAATATGTCAGGTAAGCAAAGGACAAATTAAAGTAGCGTGCTGCGTAGGCAGTGTTGAAACAACAATCGAAATATAGTAAGGTTAGATATACTGCCGAAACAGAGAACGTAGGAGTCTAACGTTTCGAGCGAAGGCCCTTCGTCAATCGTCAGAGAGAAACGTGACGAAGGGCCTTTGCTCAAAACGTTAGACTACTACGTTCTCTGTTTTGGCAGTATATCTAACCTTACTATATTTCGAAAGGACAAATTATCTTGATCATAATTTATTTGAAAAGTAACTCAGTAATAATAATTCATGAGGAAAATTGAAATTAATTAATGAGATATTTAATCAGTATTCAGAAATCGGGGGAAGATTACCGTCAAATTTAGCAAACTTTGAAGTCGATTTTCTCTTAAAATATTGATTTGTTTAAGAAGTTGAAAATAATTTGCCAATAGACGTTATTGGAGGATTGGTGCCAAGCCCCAGGGGGGGATGACAATGCAAAGCAAGAATCCCCACGTATCAACTCAATGAACAGCACGCGCAAAACCAGTCAAGCTCAGACCACGCTGACAAGACTTTGATGAGCGCTGATATAATACCGCGTGTTATAAGCGTGCGCAAACCAGTCAAGCTCAGACCACGCTGACCAGACTTTGATGAGCGCTGAGATAATCCCCATATATTATACTGAGTGTCTGCTGACTAGCATTGTCTCCTTTTTTACCTTGCCTAAATTACATTTAGCCACATTATATCCAACACTCATCAGTGTTTGTCCTCCGATGTCTAAATATAGTGAAGCTGGTTAAAACAACACGCGGCTTTGCCTCGTATTTTCAACTTGCTTGGCTGTATTTAGAAATTGGAGGAAGAAACACATTTTATAAAACATACCACTCCTGTAGTTTATGTACTCTTATAAGTTATAAATGTACATTTGACATTATTTGAACACGAAAGAAGTGTAAAGGCCTGGCCAAACGCTTTCAACATTTCATTCAACATCGTTCAACATTGTTGAATTCAACATGTTGAAAGCGTTTGGCCACCCCTGTTGAATGATGTTGAACGAAATTTGAACATGTTCAAATTTTCGTTCACCACGCGTTCAACATTTCTATTGTTCTCAAAATGTTGAAAGGTGTTGAACGCATTTGGCCACATTTCATTCAACTTTGCTGAACAGAGACATGCGCCATGCGGGATATTGTCGATTCCAGCTTTTGTGGTAGCCCGCGTTCAATTAATTGTCATTCATGAATGTTGAACGATGTTGAATTCATTTGGCCACTCGTGCTTTCAACATTATTCAACAATGTTGAATGATGTTGAATGCGATGTTGAAAGCGTTTGGCCAGGCCTTAAGGGCACTTGGCTATCTCTTCGTACCTCTACTCAACTTTTTTCGTGTTCAAATGACGTCAAACGTCAGATTTTTCGCTATAAAAATTATCGATTTAAAAAAAGTTCTGTCTTATGAAAATTGTTTAAAATTATATATACTTTCGAACTTTTTATAAACTACTTATTTACAAAATTTTAGCAAAATTCACCTAAGAAAACGTCTACAAGTCTAACATCTATGTCAACGCGGTCATAGAATTTCGAATCGACAAGATCGCTGTTTACGCATGCGTAGCGATACTATTTCTAGTTACCAGTCCCCTATTGAAATTACCGTAGGGAGCCACCTATAAAGGGCAATAGCACTAAAAATTAAGATTGTCTAATTTGAAAGAACTCATAAAGAACATAGAACATCCTTTACAACTTTTTCGTATCTCTCTTTGTTTTCAAGATATTCAATTTGTTTGATATGTAAATGAGATGGTCTCTGATGTCAGTTGTGGGGTAAAATATTTTCACATGTAGCAAAACCAGTTATATCTCTAAGCTTGTTCAGCGAAATCATTTGAAACTGTGCACATAAAAACTCCTTGCAACGCTGAACATTTCATGTTAGATATGTAAGTGATTTTGCTCTGTATGAAAGTATTTTACCCCACTCCTGACGTCAGAGACCATCTCATTTACATATCAAACAAATTGAAAATTCAAATTTTTACAGTTTATAGCAAAATGATTGTAGAATTGGACAGTTAATTTACAATTTTGAAAAGTATTTAAACTTGTTTTGTTTTGACAAAATTCTGAAAACGCATTCGCTTTGCGCCGCGACTTTTGTTGAACTACAGTTTCAATCAAATCATGTAAAAATAGTTTTAATTGAAACTCAACTAGCTGTTCTACAAAAGTGTGTGCGGTAGCTATGTTTTTTTTTTTTGTTATTTTTGAGATATAAGGCATTCTTTTGCAACCTCAGTTAAGTTGCGTGCATACCATGAATTGTAGTCGATTACTCAGAAATGAAAAAAAAAATCGTATAGCTACCGCACACACTTTTGAAGCTCTTATTGTCTCCGATACTTTGTGAAAATTCACAAAAGTCTTTGAATACGGCAGTTTAGCTGAAATTTAAAGCTGAAGAAACAAGCCTTGGAACATTTAAATTTCGCGGGAAAACAGAGCTGCTTGCAATTTTCATCGCTAAATATCTTAATGAATTTTGCTTTAAACAAAATAAACTTTTCAAAACCTTTCAGCATTTGGCTTAAGGCAGCTAATTACGCAAAAAAAATTTTTTTGGTATTTTTTAATTTCTATGGTGTAACGTAACCTTAAGCTGAGAAAATCGGGTTTTTTCTTTGCTTTTTAAGACATCTTTCAGAGGAAATTCGTATTGAACATGGTGTTCGCACAACTGCTGGCTCCCCTGTCAATGACTTATTCAAACTGGCGACACAAATTGTTCCATATTTCATGGCACACAATGCAGAGACAGACGCCTGTGATTTACTGATGGAGGTAGAAAGACTTGACTTT
>JAWNZC010000460.1:380000-385000 GCA_035771165.1 Paragorgia papillata | reverse complement strand
CAAAGGAGCTCCAGGCAGCCGCCATACGACACAGTTCAGACCACGGATCACAGCTAAGATGTTAGGTGTTGACTTTACGGAGGGAGGAAAACCAGCATTGATTATTTACAATTAGTTAAAATTCTAGGCGCTTAATACAAGTGCCTTTTTGTTTACAAATTCTCAGCCAAAAAAAACGAGCATGTCAACCTTTTCAGGATTCAACCGCGCTCGTGCTGGAGTGCTTACAAGTCCTGCCTTGCTGAACAGTCGCTCTGATGGTGAGCTAGAAGCTTGAACAGCGAAGTATCTTTTAGCAAGCTGACTGAGAAGCGAAAATTCAAGTTCATTTCGTTGCCACCATTTCAATGGATTTTCATCTCCGTTGATAACTGGATATGTGCCGGTATCTTTCAATTTCTGCGGACAAACGATCGCGCGGTGACTGGGCTGCCGATGAGGATACATACTTTTGGTTTCTTTAAACTAGTCAATGCTCCAAGGCTCAACTTCTTCACCTTCTTCGCTGGCGGTTCTGGAGTTGGAGAAGCATCATTCACTTCTTCATGGGATAGGAGAAAGACAGCTTGTGCCAGCAGTTCTTCTTTCACCACGTGAAATTCTGACGGCTTAAGATTATCCTCTTCGTCGTCCAACTCGCCCATTGTGAGGAAATCAGTTTTGTACTTCAGTTTTATGTCCTTCAGTTTTATGTCCGTCTTCTATGCATAGTCATCGGATAAGAATGCAAAATATAAGTTAAACTGAAAAACTTTGAATCGTTTTTTCGTTTTTTCCGGTTTTTCGGTTTTCCACCGTGAAAGAAACCGGAAAACCGATCTCAAAACAAAACCGATCTTTTCCGGTTAACCGCCTCAGCCTAACTATACTCTTTTATACAATACCCTGGTTGCTATGCGTGTTTTCATTGGTTGTTGGCCATGATCTATTAGAGGACAGACACATGGTCACGTCAGATCACGTCAGCTGACTTGCTTTTTTCCTTCTTCATGCCCCAAAATCCGGCAAGAGTTTCGACAAAAACCTTTTAAATTTTTATTGTATAAAACAAATAGATTCCATTTTTTTGTTGTCTGTTCAGTTATAGATGCACAGAAGACGTCACAACGTGATAAGAACATCAGTGACCCACTCGACTGCGTCTCGTGGGCCACTTTTTTGTTCTTACCACGTTGTGACGTCATCTGTGCATCAGTAACTGAACAGACAACGGCAAAATGGAATCTATTTGTTAAATAGTATAGCCTGCGTGGCTGCCCTGGTCCGATCTCGTCCTTGCGTGGGGATAGTTAAAATCTATGATATGCCAGTCATGCTGTCGTATTAGCGTACTAAAGGATAGTTGGCTGTAATTGTTTTAAAGTTTTCAGACCTTTAAATTATTTTTTCATATGAATTTTTCAGGATCTTCGTTTGGTAATGTTGCTGTTGATTCAGCTCGTCAAAACTTAGCCTCGTCGTTTGTCAATGCTTTTCTAAATGCTGGTTTTGGTGCTGATAAACTGCTCATGGATGAAAAGTCAAAATGGATTTATAAAAATAAGGATATGGGTAAGGTTGATGGATGGGTAGATGTGGAGGAATGGATGGAGGAATGGATGGATGGATGAGTAGATGGATGAGTGGATGGATGAGTGGATGGATGAGTAGATGGATGAGTAGATGGATGAGTGGATGGATGAGTGGATGGATGAGTGGATGGAGGAATGGATGGATGAGTAGATGAATGAGTGGAGGAATGGATGGATGAGTGGATGGATGAGTAGATGAATGAGTGGATGGATGGATAGATGAGTGGATGGATGAGTAGATGGATGAGTGGATGGATGGACGAGTAGATGAATGAGTGGATGGATGAGTGGGTGGATGAGTGGATGGATGGATGGATGGATGGATGAGTAGATGAATGAGTGGATGGATGAGTGGGTGGATGAGTGGATGGATGAATGGATGGATGGACGAGTAGATGAATGAGTGGATGGATGAGTGGGTGGATGAGTGGATGGATGGATGGATGGATGGATGAGTAGATGAATGAGTGGATGGATTAGTGGATGAGTGGTGAGTGGAGGAATGGATGGATGAGTGGATGGATGAGTGGATGGATGAGTGGGTGGATGAGTGGATGAGTGGATGGGTGGGTGGATGAGTGGAGGAATGGATGGATGAGTGGGTGGATGAGTGGATGGATGAGTGGATGGATAAGTAGATGAATGAGTGGATGGATGAGTGGAGGAATGGGTGGATGAGTGGATGGATGGATGAGTGGATGGATGGATGAGTAGATGAATGAGTGGGTGGATGAGTGGATGGATGGATGAGTAGATGAATGAGTGGGTGGATGAGTGGATGGATGAGTGGATGGATGGATGAGTAGATGAATGAGTGGATGGATGAGTGGATGGATGGATGAGTAGATGAATGAGTGGGTGGATGAGTGGATGGATGAGTGAATGAATGGATGTACGTATGGATGATTGGATGATTGGACGAATGAATGAATTGTATCAAATCTGTTCTTAATCTACTATAACATATTTTTTATTCTACACTATATTTTTAGGAATAATGAGTACAACAGCATCATTAGGTTTAATCTTACTTTGGGATGTTGATGGTGGTTTAACGCAGATTGATAAATATCTTTACTCTGCCGAAGATCATATTAAAGCAGGAGCTTTACTTGCTTGTGGGATTGTCAATTCAGGAGTGAGGAATGAATGTGATCCTGCATTAGCTTTATTATCAGATTATATCCTTCATGCAAACAATGTAATGAGAGTAGGAGCTGTTGTTGGGTGAGTCCACTTCATGTGCACTAAGATGAACTTTATTTTGTTTATGCTTCTTTGTAAAAACATGACATAGAAAATGCACTAAGTGATATGAAACTGTTTGTTTGCTTGTTTGTTTGTTTGTTTGTTTGTTTGTCTGTCTGTCTGTCTATCTGTCTGTCTGTCTGTGTTTGTTTGTTTGTTTGTTTGTCTGTCTGTCTGCCTGTGTTTGTTTGTTTGTTTGTCTGTCTGTTTGTTTGTTTGTTTGTTTGTTTGTTTGTTTGTTTGTTTGCTTGTCTGCTTGTCTGCCTGTTTTGTTTTTGTTTGTTTGTTTGTTTGTTTGTTTGTTTGTTTGTTTGTTTGTTTGTTTGTCTATTTGTCTGTTTGTCTGTTTGTTTGTTTGTTTGCTTGTTTGTTTGTTTGTTTGTTTGTTTGTTTGTTTGTCTGTTTGTCTGTTTGCTTGTCTGTTTGTCTGCCTGTTCGTGTTTGTCTGTTTGTTTTTGTCTGCCTATATTTTGTCTATCTGACTGACTATTACAACCTTTATTTCTTCTATGAACTTTTTAGTGATACCACATTTTGTAATATATGTTATGTTAATAATATGTATAAGTGGAAAACCTATAGAGTAGCTGCTAGTTAAGCGTTTCCTCTACGTTAAATAAAGTATTGTATTGTTACATCACATCATATAATATTTAATATTATGTTCTATTATATCTAGACTTGGTCTTGCTTATGCTGGTTCAAATCGTGACGATGTTCTTTCCATGTTGTACCCAGTTCTATCTGACAGCAAGTCAACCATGGAGGTTTGTGAACCAAGTTTTTCAATTTTATTTTTTAAGACAAAAATAACAAAACAAAACTAAGATCAGTTAGTGCAATGTTACATGCGACCTTACATTTCACATATTTTGTTCATATAAATGAAAATTAAGTTTGTCTTATTTGAAAGAACACTTAAAATGATAGAGTAACATCTTTTACAGTTTTTCGTTTCCTTGCTTCGTTCTTGAGATATTTCAGTTTGTTTGATATGCAAATTAAACATCTTGACGTCACATGTGCATAATGAGTTATCAGAGAAGGTTGTATATCTTAGCTATTATCAAACCAAATTAATTCGAAGGAAGTATGTGCGTGTGTTTCTCTCACAAGACCAAACATGTAGAATTTTCAAGTGATTATGTTTGGTAATAGCAAAGATATATAACCTTCTCTGATAACTCATTATGTACATGTGACGTCAAGATGTTTAATTTACATATCAAACAAACTATAAGACAAACTTAATTTTCGTTGTCTGTCGTTGTCGTTAACTGTGTCGTTGGCGGCTGCTTGGAGCGCCTTTGATATGCCTCGACACGGCCACGTTGATCTGCGTCCCTCGCAATTCAGCCGCTGGCTGCAAGTAAGGATGATTAGCCACCCAGTCCTTTATCCTTTAGCCACCGCTCAGTGCTGGAAAATGTCCGGCAGCGCCGCTGCCAGGAAATTGTTTGTAAAAGTTGTTCGCAGGAAATTTTTTGTATCTTGCAGGAAATATTTGTCAGTTTTTTTAATCGAAGTCAAAGTTTAAAGATACATTTCCTATTCTTCAAAAAATCGAAAAGCGTCACGGTCACACAATCACACAATTTTGATGGGCAATCACTTTTGATCGAATATCAAGTTTCATATTCGATGAAAGTGTTTTGAAGGTTTATTACATGACCTTAACCTGTCTAAGTTTCGTATATCCTTGCGCAAATGACGCAACGATTTGTTCTAGAAAACAATGAAATATTTATCATTTCAGTATAGTGTTGCTGTTGCAGGCTGCAGCACTGCAATTGTGCATTTGCAAGAATGCAAGCTGCTTTTATCTTATTCAACTGTTTCAGCATTTCGATTTTTGACGCTAATACTTGTATTACGTAGTATTCAATTGAAAAAGTTCGCTATTTCAAAGTATGTATAGATACCACATTCAGATAAATTACGGTTTTGAGATACAAACTTGCAAGTCTGGTGGTATCACAACTTATAAAATTGAAAAATTCTATTAGGCAGGAAATCGTTAATTTAGTTTAGCAGGAAATATTTATTTTTGGATTTTGCTGCCACCCAGTCCTTTATCCTTTTCATAGGCACTGAATTTCGTTTTATTTGCGATTACGTAACAAAATCTTTGTAGGTGATTGGTCAGACTGCGCTGGCATGTGGAACGATTGCTGTTGGTTC
>JAWNZC010000460.1:367500-375000 GCA_035771165.1 Paragorgia papillata | reverse complement strand
GAAACAACAGGATGGAAAAAGACAGAATGGCATAGGACAGGATGGGATGTGAGAGCATGGTGTAGTTTCATCTTGTATTTTTTTCTTTCTTTTTAGCAATCTTAAGTAAAAGTCACTACATGCTGTTCTACCTTGTGTCTGCCATGCAGCCTCGTATGTTGGTCGCTTTTGATACTGAACTGCGACCAATGCAAGTATCTGTCAGAGTTGGACAAGTATGTATATTATACATTGGACAATATACAGCTTACAATAAAATGTTTTGAATGATGAATGATCTTGTAGTTCAGTTGATAGAGTGTTGAACTAGAGTATCAAAGATTGTGAGTTGAGTGATCTTGTAGTTCAGTTGATAGAGTGTTGAACTAGAGTATCAAAGATTGTGAGTTGAATGATCTTGTAGTTCAGTTGATAGAGTGTTGAACTGGAGTATCAAAGATTGTGAGTTGAATGATCTTGTAGTTCAGTTGGCAGAGTGTTGAACTAGAGTATCAAAGATTGTGAGTTGAATGATCTTCTAGTTCAGTTGATGGAGTGTTGAACTAGAGTATCAAAGATTGTGAGTTGAATGATCTTGTAGTTCAGTTGATAGAGTGTTGAACTAGAGTATCAAAGATTGTGAGTTGAATGATCTTGTAGTTCAGTTCATAGAGTGTTGAACTAGAGTATCAAAGATTATGAGTTGAATGATCTTGTAGTTCAGTTGATAGAGTGTTGAACTAGAGTGTCAAAGATTGTGAGTTGAATGATAGTGTAGTTCAGTTGATAGAGTGTTGAACTAGAGTATCAAAGATTGTGAGTTGAATGATCTTGTAGTTCAGTTGATAGAGTGTTGAACTAGAGTGTCAAAGATTGTGAGTTGAATGATCTTGTAGTTCAGTTGATAGAGTATTGAACTAGAGTATCAAAGATTGTGAGTTGAATGGTCTTGTAGTTCAGTTGATAGAGTGTTGAACTAGAGTATCAAAGATTGTGAGTTGAATGATCGTGTAGTTCAGTTGATAGAGTGTTGAACTAGAGTATCAAAGATTGTGAGTTGAATGATCTAAGATATAAGTATGTTTTCTGTCCTTGTTTATTTAGGCTGTTGATGTTGTTGGCCAAGCTGGCAAGCCAAAAACCATTACAGGTTTTCAAACTCATACAACACCCGTTCTCTTGGCTCATGGTGAACGAGCTGAGCTAGCGACTGAGGAATGTATCCTTTTCAGAGGACAGAAATTATTTTATTTCTGTTTGCTGCAGGGTTAATGTCAGATGAACCTTGTCGCTATGTTTGTTGACTCTTATTGTCTGTCTGTCTGTCTGTCTGTCTGTCTGTCTGTCTGTCTGTCTGTCTGTCTGTCTGTTGTTGTTGTTGACTGTTGACTGTTGTTTATTGTTGTTGTTGTTTGTTGTAGTTGTTGTTTGTTGTTTGTTGTTGTTTGTTGTTGTTTGTTCTTGTTCTTGTTTGTTGTTCTTGTTTGTTTGTTTGTTTGTTTGTCTGTTTGTTTGTTTGTTTGTTTGTTTGTTTGTTTGTCTGCTTGTCTGTTTGTCTGTCTGTCTGTCTGTCTGTTTGTTTGTTTGTTTGTTTGTTTGTTTGTTTGTTTGTTTGTTGTTGTTTGTTGTTGTTGTTGTTGTTGTTGTTTGTTGTTGTTGTTAGTTTGTTTGTTGTTGTTGTTGTTGTTGATTGTTGTTGTTGTTGGCTGTTGTTGTTCACTGTTGCTGACTGTTGTTGTTTGTTCTTGTTGTTTGCTGTTGTTGTTTGTTTGTTGTTGTTGTTGTTGTGTTTGTTGTTTGTTTGCTGGTGTTTGCTCTAGTTGTTGTTGTTGTTATTTGTTTGTTTGTTCTTGTTTGTTCTTGTTGTTTGTTTCTTGGTTGTTGTTTGTTTGCTGTTTGTTGTTGTTGTTGTTGTTATATGCACATTAAAGAATTCTAATTCGGCGACCATTTTGGAATAAGGTCTATTAACGTATTCTTATTATTATTTTCATTACTATTGTTACTGTTGTTGCTATTGTCATCGTTATTGTTATGACCATGATGATTATTTTCTTTCATGAAAATATTTTCACCTTAATGGGGTCCCTAGATATTTCACTCACTCCTATCTTAGAAGGATTTGCCATACTGAAGAAAAATCCTGATTATGAGGCAGAAGAAAGTTAACTTTTTAATATTTAATTAATTTTGTACAGACCTAAGGAATGTAACCCTCCGAGAATGACAACATAGAACACAAAACAACATTCTTGGATCAGTTTAATTGTTTCTTGTCTTGTGTCTTGTCTTGAAAACAATAAAAAAATGACAATCTACCTTCATTGAAGTTCTGTAGCAACGAGAAGGCTTTATTTGTGCTAAATCTTCATATTTTAAAAGTTGAAAATAAAGGCCAAAATCGGTCAAAATGTTAACGGGTGGTAGCCTTTACTTTTTGACCGATTTTGGCCAATTTTTCAACTTTTGAAATAAGGCTAAAATATGCATATTTAGCACAAATTAAAGGCGATGTACAGTCCGTTCTGCGCATGTCCGCCATGGAGTCCCCAAAACATGACATTCGTAGATAATTACATGAAGTACCCAGCTCAATGTAAACCGTTCGGAGCAATATGGCAGAAAACCAAGTGATTCGGTGAGGATATCTCTTCGGATTTCTTCTATTTCTTCTGAAAATGTTTTGTTTTGGGTATACAAGTAATGAAGAGGAAGCAAGAAAAGCTTACAATCTTCAATAAGGTATCAGTATATTTTTATAAACGAAGAAGTAAACATTAGTTTCGTATCACCCTGCTAGCAGACCCTTATAAATACTCGCCGTAAAATAAGGCTCTGCCGAAATCGAGTCGAATCTCTGTCGAGCATGCGCGAGAAACATTGTCAATCCCAGGCTTAATATGCCTGAGTTTATAATTTATTCTTGCATTTCCAACAAAAGAAAATTGCTCATTAGAAATCCCTCGAGATTCAATTTCGGTTTGTTTGTCTATAAATAGTAACTGTGCGCTTCGCTAGCTTAATCGAGCGATGAGAGCGTTTGTACAATTCTTTTCTTCCTCTCTCTGAGCGAAGAAATGGGCTATTTCAATTTTTACCCGCACCCCCCCCATCTTGGCTTTATTTACGATTTTCCAGTAGTATTTTTTAGATGTGAACACTCAGTTTTGTCACTTTCCTTTCCAAGTTAAAAAGCCATTGTAAAATATACAAACTTGTCGCGGTAAACGATCGTCAAGATCAACTTGTCTAAAGTTAACAAATATTACTCATGGTTTTGGATTGTTCAGTAATTGTATTAACTCTCAAACATCAACTAAAAAGTATTTGGCTTTGGCAGGAGAAATTCACACAGATTTTCATCAAATAATGCTCAAACGAGAAGCAAAACAAGACTAAAATGCGGTAACACGACAATTGAGCAACACTTCCGGTTTCTTGTTTTCCCATGTGGTCGCATTCGCGTTTGTTTACTAACCAACTGAGCCACTGGAGCGGGTGGAAACATTGAAAAAACGGGTATTTCTTTAACGTATTTCGGCAGTTTTACGTTGAGTTGGTCGCTCATAACAGGTAAATATCTTGTTTGGGACACAAAAAACTGGTCGCTGGTCGCATAAGGCAGGTGGTCGCCCATTGCAGGTATATTTCAAGTACAAATCGTCCGTGGTTGTATATGACAGGGGGTCGCAAAACTCAGGTTTCACTGTATGTATATTTACAAACAATATAGAAAAAAATTTAATTATATTTACTTACTATATCGTTTTTATTATTTTATTTTATAATATATATGTTATATTTTATATATATATATACCGGTATTATAATTATAAATTAATGAATAATTAAACAAATGAATTTTGTTTTTTGAGTTTAAAGTCAGTTCAGTTAAGTTAAAATTTATATACCGGTACAGTAATTTAAATTTTTGGTCAAAAACTCATGTAAATGAAAATTATCATCAGGTCAAGCCTTTGTGGGCCTTCGATAATTGCCTTGTAGATCCCTGGGGGGGGGGGGGGTGTGAACCACAAGTTAGGGAACCGCTGTTGTAAGGTTTTCTTCATACAATTACATGCAGTGCTGTGAGTAACTTTGTTACAAGTACAGTAACTAGTTACAGTAACTAGTTACAGTAACTAGTTACATTTTTAAGTAACTGTAACTGAAACTAGTTACTTTTTCTGAAGAAGTAACTGTAACTGTAACTAGTTACTTTTTGAAGAAGTAACTATAACTAGTTACTTTTTTAAAGAACTGTAACTAGTTACAATATTTGGTTAAAAAATGTGACTAGTATAGTTACTGATATTCAGTTGAGGATGGCATTCTTTCTTGATAAAAATGGTTTTGATATAATAAAGGTACATTATGTACACATTTGACTATTTCTGCCTTAAGTGGCAACTATATTTAGGCATTTAGCTGTAAAAACATAATTATGGTACTGGTATCTAAAACCAGTAATTTCTTTGTTGATTCTAGTAACATGGACAAAGGAATGTAACTTTGTAACTAGTTACAAAATTTTAGAAGTAACTTTGTAACTGTAACTAGTTACTTTCTTTTCATTGTAACTTGTATCGGTAACTAGTTACTTTTCTAATGATGTAACTGTAACTAGTTACAAAAATGATGTAACTTTTACAGCACTGATTACATGTAGCTTACATTCTATCTTCTGTCTGTTAAATTTCAGGAAACCGACACAAATCTTCACAAACCAAGTTTAGAATTGTTGCGAACTCAGATCAAAAGCAGTACGAGTACCATGACGTCCGTTCCCAAACCATTAAAGTTTCTGCGAAAACATTACGAGACAATGAAAGATCTTTTCAATAAATGGCCCAATAAAGAAAATAAGGTAATACCGTATTTTTCTGTAAGGTAAGGTCACACCAATTTTATTTTGTGTTTTGCGGGCAGAAATCCTCTTTTTTCAGGATCGGATGAGGGGAAAAAAATAAAAATAAAATTATATTGATGATTCAGGAATGTTCAAATTTATCACAAGAAATCTATATATCACAAGCAAGGATTTATAAAGCAACGTAGTACAATGTATTGATATAATAGATTAGCCATTGCCTAACTGATTCAGATCAATAAGACACAAGAGTTAGCAAGACAAATTTTGCAGTGTTTTCAGGATCTGTGAATGTACAAACAGAGAACCACGCACAATCTGGTAGGCCTGCCATCACAGCACATCCAAGATATTTACATAAAGAGTGAGCTGCAGCTTGAAAGCACACGTGAGAGCGTCTTGCGGTTCGGCCATGTTTTGCGCATGCCCATAATTCCATATTAGAGGACTGGAGCCTAAAGTTTTGCCTAAAGCTAGTCTGCCGGGTTCCGGTTCATGAATATTGCTCAAAAGACGATCCAAACAATATTATTAAAACCAAAAGTGCAAAACCTCAGCAATTCAGCGTGTTTTGACAAGTCATTTCAGCCATAAAAAGTGAGCTTCGGCAAGAACAAAACCATTGATTTTTATTATTTCGGATTCTTGACTTATTTATTCTTTTATTTTAAAAATAAAAGGATAAATTTTCAATTTTATTTTTATTCTGTTTTCCGGATTTTTAGCGTCGGCGGGCCCGTAAAACACAAAATAAAATTGGTGTGGCCTAATACCGTATTTTACCACATGCACTATATGCAGTCCTTTTCGGGAGCAAAATTACACGTGTGCGATAATTCACACGCCTAAAAAATTTTGCGCGTGCGAATCGCACGTGCATTTAAAATGATCAATTATGGCACAGAAATATGAACCTAACTTTTATATTTCCTACGCATCCGAAAAAGAAAGCTGCGTTGCTTGATATTCATTGTAAGACGTTATCTTTCGCGTTAACGCATTAGTTAAGTTGTAAAATGTAAAACGTTCTCCGCTGTGAAAACTGTTACAGTCGCCTACACTTAAAGACGATATACATTACATTGCAAAGACCTTCGTTGTGAGATCTTGCGTTACGCTGTGAGACCTTGCGTTACATTGTGACACCTTCCGTTACGTTGTGAGACGTTACGTTACGTTGTGACACCTTCCGTTACGTTGTGACACCTTACATTGTGACACCTTCCGTTACGTTGTGAGACCTTGCGTTACGTTGTGAGACCTTACGTTACGTTGTGACACCTTCCGTTACGTTGTGAGACCTTACGTTACGTTGTGAGACCTTACGTTACGTTGTGACACCTTCCGTTACGTTGTGAGACCTTACGTTACGTTGTGAGACCTTACGTTACGTTGTGACACCTTACGTTACGTTGTGAGACCTTCCGTTACGTTGTGAGACCTTACGTTACGTTGTGAGACCTCCCGTTACGTTGTGAGACCTTACGTTACGTTGTGAGACCTTATGTTACGTTGTGAGACCTTATGTTACGTTGCGAGACCTTACGTTACGTTGTGAGACCTTACGTTAGGTTGTGAGACCTTACGTTACGTTGTGAGATGTGACATATTACTGAAACTTTCACACATTTTCACAATTGCAATGTGAATGAACAATTGAACATGGTGTTTCACGCGTGCGATAAACAGCACGCGCAGTTGAGTTCACGCGTGTGCCAACGCGTGCGCGTGCGATCGCACGCGTCAAACGAAAAGGACTGCCAGATATGTACAACTTATCAAATGTAATATTGTTATTTCAAGGTGCTGTTGGCTGACATAATTTCTATCTTGGCGATGACTATAAGTGAAGACAGAGAATGTTTAAAGTTTCATATGCTTGGGTCAGATGATGCATTGGAGTCATGGGGTCACGAATATGTCAGGTAAGCAAAGGACAAATTAAAGTAGCGTGCTGCGTAGGCAGTGTTGAAACAACAATCGAAATATAGTAAGGTTAGATATACTGCCGAAACAGAGAACGTAGGAGTCTAACGTTTCGAGCGAAGGCCCTTCGTCAATCGTCAGAGAGAAACGTGACGAAGGGCCTTTGCTCAAAACGTTAGACTACTACGTTCTCTGTTTTGGCAGTATATCTAACCTTACTATATTTCGAAAGGACAAATTATCTTGATCATAATTTATTTGAAAAGTAACTCAGTAATAATAATTCATGAGGAAAATTGAAATTAATTAATGAGATATTTAATCAGTATTCAGAAATCGGGGGAAGATTACCGTCAAATTTAGCAAACTTTGAAGTCGATTTTCTCTTAAAATATTGATTTGTTTAAGAAGTTGAAAATAATTTGCCAATAGACGTTATTGGAGGATTGGTGCCAAGCCCCAGGGGGGGATGACAATGCAAAGCAAGAATCCCCACGTATCAACTCAATGAACAGCACGCGCAAAACCAGTCAAGCTCAGACCACGCTGACAAGACTTTGATGAGCGCTGATATAATACCGCGTGTTATAAGCGTGCGCAAACCAGTCAAGCTCAGACCACGCTGACCAGACTTTGATGAGCGCTGAGATAATCCCCATATATTATACTGAGTGTCTGCTGACTAGCATTGTCTCCTTTTTTACCTTGCCTAAATTACATTTAGC
>JAWNZC010000460.1:357500-362500 GCA_035771165.1 Paragorgia papillata | reverse complement strand
CTCCGTTGATAACTGGATATGTGCCGGTATCTTTCAATTTCTGCGGACAAACGATCGCGCGGTGACTGGGCTGCCGATGAGGATACATACTTTTGGTTTCTTTAAACTAGTCAATGCTCCAAGGCTCAACTTCTTCACCTTCTTCGCTGGCGGTTCTGGAGTTGGAGAAGCATCATTCACTTCTTCATGGGATAGGAGAAAGACAGCTTGTGCCAGCAGTTCTTCTTTCACCACGTGAAATTCTGACGGCTTAAGATTATCCTCTTCGTCGTCCAACTCGCCCATTGTGAGGAAATCAGTTTTGTACTTCAGTTTTATGTCCTTCAGTTTTATGTCCGTCTTCTATGCATAGTCATCGGATAAGAATGCAAAATATAAGTTAAACTGAAAAACTTTGAATCGTTTTTTTCGTTTTTTCCGGTTTTTCGGTTTTCCACCGTGAAAGAAACCGGAAAACCGATCTCAAAACAAAACCGATCTTTTCCGGTTAACCGCCTCAGCCTAACTATACTCTTTTATACAATACCCTGGTTGCTATGCGTGTTTTCATTGGTTGTTGGCCATGATCTATTAGAGGACAGACACATGGTCACGTCAGATCACGTCAGCTGACTTGCTTTTTTCCTTCTTCATGCCCCAAAATCCGGCAAGAGTTTCGACAAAAACCTTTTAAATTTTTATTGTATAAAACAAATAGATTCCATTTTTTTGTTGTCTGTTCAGTTATAGATGCACAGAAGACGTCACAACGTGATAAGAACATCAGTGACCCACTCGACTGCGTCTCGTGGGCCACTTTTTTGTTCTTACCACGTTGTGACGTCATCTGTGCATCAGTAACTGAACAGACAACGGCAAAATGGAATCTATTTGTTAAATAGTATAGCCTGCGTGGCTGCCCTGGTCCGATCTCGTCCTTGCGTGGGGATAGTTAAAATCTATGATATGCCAGTCATGCTGTCGTATTAGCGTACTAAAGGATAGTTGGCTGTAATTGTTTTAAAGTTTTCAGACCTTTAAATTATTTTTTCATATGAATTTTTCAGGATCTTCGTTTGGTAATGTTGCTGTTGATTCAGCTCGTCAAAACTTAGCCTCGTCGTTTGTCAATGCTTTTCTAAATGCTGGTTTTGGTGCTGATAAACTGCTCATGGATGAAAAGTCAAAATGGATTTATAAAAATAAGGATATGGGTAAGGTTGATGGATGGGTAGATGTGGAGGAATGGATGGAGGAATGGATGGATGGATGAGTAGATGGATGAGTGGATGGATGAGTGGATGGATGAGTAGATGGATGAGTAGATGGATGAGTGGATGGATGAGTGGATGGATGAGTGGATGGAGGAATGGATGGATGAGTAGATGAATGAGTGGAGGAATGGATGGATGAGTGGATGGATGAGTAGATGAATGAGTGGATGGATGGATAGATGAGTGGATGGATGAGTAGATGGATGAGTGGATGGATGGACGAGTAGATGAATGAGTGGATGGATGAGTGGGTGGATGAGTGGATGGATGGATGGATGGATGGATGAGTAGATGAATGAGTGGATGGATGAGTGGGTGGATGAGTGGATGGATGAATGGATGGATGGACGAGTAGATGAATGAGTGGATGGATGAGTGGGTGGATGAGTGGATGGATGGATGGATGGATGGATGAGTAGATGAATGAGTGGATGGATTAGTGGATGAGTGGTGAGTGGAGGAATGGATGGATGAGTGGATGGATGAGTGGATGGATGAGTGGGTGGATGAGTGGATGAGTGGATGGGTGGGTGGATGAGTGGAGGAATGGATGGATGAGTGGGTGGATGAGTGGATGGATGAGTGGATGGATAAGTAGATGAATGAGTGGATGGATGAGTGGAGGAATGGGTGGATGAGTGGATGGATGGATGAGTGGATGGATGGATGAGTAGATGAATGAGTGGGTGGATGAGTGGATGGATGGATGAGTAGATGAATGAGTGGGTGGATGAGTGGATGGATGAGTGGATGGATGGATGAGTAGATGAATGAGTGGATGGATGAGTGGATGGATGGATGAGTAGATGAATGAGTGGGTGGATGAGTGGATGGATGAGTGAATGAATGGATGTACGTATGGATGATTGGATGATTGGACGAATGAATGAATTGTATCAAATCTGTTCTTAATCTACTATAACATATTTTTTATTCTACACTATATTTTTAGGAATAATGAGTACAACAGCATCATTAGGTTTAATCTTACTTTGGGATGTTGATGGTGGTTTAACGCAGATTGATAAATATCTTTACTCTGCCGAAGATCATATTAAAGCAGGAGCTTTACTTGCTTGTGGGATTGTCAATTCAGGAGTGAGGAATGAATGTGATCCTGCATTAGCTTTATTATCAGATTATATCCTTCATGCAAACAATGTAATGAGAGTAGGAGCTGTTGTTGGGTGAGTCCACTTCATGTGCACTAAGATGAACTTTATTTTGTTTATGCTTCTTTGTAAAAACATGACATAGAAAATGCACTAAGTGATATGAAACTGTTTGTTTGCTTGTTTGTTTGTTTGTTTGTTTGTTTGTCTGTCTGTCTGTCTATCTGTCTGTCTGTCTGTGTTTGTTTGTTTGTTTGTTTGTCTGTCTGTCTGCCTGTGTTTGTTTGTTTGTTTGTCTGTCTGTTTGTTTGTTTGTTTGTTTGTTTGTTTGTTTGTTTGTTTGTTTGTTTGCTTGTCTGCTTGTCTGCCTGTTTTGTTTTTGTTTGTTTGTTTGTTTGTTTGTTTGTTTGTTTGTTTGTTTGTTTGTTTGTCTATTTGTCTGTTTGTCTGTTTGTTTGTTTGTTTGCTTGTTTGTTTGTTTGTTTGTTTGTTTGTTTGTCTGTTTGTCTGTTTGCTTGTCTGTTTGTCTGCCTGTTCGTGTTTGTCTGTTTGTTTTTGTCTGCCTATATTTTGTCTATCTGACTGACTATTACAACCTTTATTTCTTCTATGAACTTTTTAGTGATACCACATTTTGTAATATATGTTATGTTAATAATATGTATAAGTGGAAAACCTATAGAGTAGCTGCTAGTTAAGCGTTTCCTCTACGTTAAATAAAGTATTGTATTGTTACATCACATCATATAATATTTAATATTATGTTCTATTATATCTAGACTTGGTCTTGCTTATGCTGGTTCAAATCGTGACGATGTTCTTTCCATGTTGTACCCAGTTTCTATCTGACAGCAAGTCAACCATGGAGGTTTGTGAACCAAGTTTTTCAATTTTATTTTTTAAGACAAAAATAACAAAACAAAACTAAGATCAGTTAGTGCAATGTTACATGCGACCTTACATTTCACATATTTTGTTCATATAAATGAAAATTAAGTTTGTCTTATTTGAAAGAACACTTAAAATGATAGAGTAACATCTTTTACAGTTTTTCGTTTCCTTGCTTCGTTCTTGAGATATTTCAGTTTGTTTGATATGCAAATTAAACATCTTGACGTCACATGTGCATAATGAGTTATCAGAGAAGGTTGTATATCTTAGCTATTATCAAACCAAATTAATTCGAAGGAAGTATGTGCGTGTGTTTCTCTCACAAGACCAAACATGTAGAATTTTCAAGTGATTATGTTTGGTAATAGCAAAGATATATAACCTTCTCTGATAACTCATTATGTACATGTGACGTCAAGATGTTTAATTTACATATCAAACAAACTATAAGAACAAACTTAATTTTCGTTGTCTGTCGTTGTCGTTAACTGTGTCGTTGGCGGCTGCTTGGAGCGCCTTTGATATGCCTCGACACGGCCACGTTGATCTGCGTCCCTCGCAATTCAGCCGCTGGCTGCAAGTAAGGATGATTAGCCACCCAGTCCTTTATCCTTTAGCCACCGCTCAGTGCTGGAAAATGTCCGGCAGCGCCGCTGCCAGGAAATTGTTTGTAAAAGTTGTTTCGCAGGAAATTTTTTGTATCTTGCAGGAAATATTTGTCAGTTTTTTTAATCGAAGTCAAAGTTTAAAGATACATTTCCTATTCTTCAAAAAATCGAAAAGCGTCACGGTCACACAATCACACAATTTTGATGGGCAATCACTTTTGATCGAATATCAAGTTTCATATTCGATGAAAGTGTTTTGAAGGTTTATTACATGACCTTAACCTGTCTAAGTTTCGTATATCCTTGCGCAAATGACGCAACGATTTGTTCTAGAAAACAATGAAATATTTATCATTTCAGTATAGTGTTGCTGTTGCAGGCTGCAGCACTGCAATTGTGCATTTGCAAGAATGCAAGCTGCTTTTATCTTATTCAACTGTTTCAGCATTTCGATTTTTGACGCTAATACTTGTATTACGTAGTATTCAATTGAAAAAGTTCGCTATTTCAAAGTATGTATAGATACCACATTCAGATAAATTACGGTTTTGAGATACAAACTTGCAAGTCTGGTGGTATCACAACTTATAAAATTGAAAAATTCTATTAGGCAGGAAATCGTTAATTTAGTTTAGCAGGAAATATTTATTTTTGGATTTTGCTGCCACCCAGTCCTTTATCCTTTTCATAGGCACTGAATTTCGTTTTATTTGCGATTACGTAACAAAATCTTTGTAGGTGATTGGTCAGACTGCGCTGGCATGTGGAACGATTGCTGTTGGTTCATGTAATGGAGAGGTGACCTCTCAACTGCTACAGACCTTAATGGAAAGAAGTGAGGTCCAGAGGAAGGATACTCATTCTAGATTCATTGCCTTGGGCATTGGCTTGACTTATTTAGGTAATACACATGAAGAAGAATAGTAATTATTAATTACTTAATAACCTTTATATTACGATTATATATTACGATATAATATCAAACTGAGGTCTTGCTGTATTCACCGAGCGATACGTAAATAATTTTTGCCTAAGCAAAGCACTTCAACTTGTTTGTATATTTTGTTTGTTTATTTTATTTGTGTTTGTTTGTTTGTTTGTTTGTTTGTTTGTTTGTTTGTTTGTTGGTTTGTGTG